>JBBCBC010000030.1:7214785-7334321 GCA_037126765.1 Stenogyne calaminthoides
ACTTAGAAAAGGAATACTTGAAAAAGAATCTGAAAAAAGCATCACTCTTGGCCATTTCGAATTAGGGCATTCTTCAACTTTAATCCAATTTAAGGCCAGTTTTTCATTTTTCTGATTAAGAATAGTAAGTATTGATACACAACGGTCAAAGTCTTTCATTTTCTATACTTTTGGGGTTTTTTTTTATCTCACTAGAAAAAACTATATCAAATGCTTCATTGCTTCATATATATGATCTTTTTTTGGTTAACTAGGTTTTCTAACACGTGCGTTGTAAGTGGCCCGTGCAAACGTGTTACGATTTTTCATGTTTAGTGGTACATGTCATTTAACAAATAAAGTTTAAATTTTTACAATGAAAGTAGTTGATCTTGGGTTTTTAAAAAATTATAATATACTTGGTGTTTTAATTTAGAATACAGTGGTTAAATTGTTGAGCTTAATAGTGCCTTAACACAACCATCTTTGGTCCAAACATTTGCTCGAACCTTTTTAATGCTTCGTTTTATTTTTCAATGTCGTTAAATTTTGTTTTGCAGTACTACATGCATATCTAATCATGAAAATGATATTAAATTGTGACGGTACTTCCCATTAATTAGATCATCCTACTGATTTTTATGATTATCATGTAAGACCTTTCTATTCTTAATATCATAGCTTGTTACTGCACTTTGTGTGGTCACAGATTTTTAATGACAAAAATAATGTTTTTGTAACTGGTCTCAGAAACAATGTTCCACTATTCCTTTATTTTGGTGTAAATTTTATTTCAACAAAGACAATTAAAATGGGTTGGAGTAAGCTTTATTTTTTTTATTTCCACCTAATTTTCTAGGTAGTCATATTCCATGGGCAATTTTATTTTAGTGGTTTCCTTGGATGAGCACAATATTGTAAAATTGGAGCATTAAGGTCTTTGTTTTTCATTTTTCCATATTATCTTTTTAACAACTTACATATCTCTAATCTTTTAGAAATCACTGACAATCTGTCTAACTAATATAGATTAAGATTGTCTAACTAATATAGATTGAGAGAGGCTTGATTTCCACCAAGTATGGGGAATTCACGAACTTGCAGGAAGATTTTCTATGAGGTCTGACTAATCTTTTAGAACTCCCTGACAATTTGTCATATGACCTGGAACTTGGGGAATATCCTGCATCTTCTACACAGAAGAAAAACGGGAGTGAATCTAAATACAACCCGAGCAAAAATGTGGTTCTTGCATTAATGTCAAAGCACAACTCTGGCATTGTAGCAATGCACGTACATACACTCAGCAAAGTGATTTGCAATCTCATTATAGTCTGTGATTGGACTGAAAGTAATAGTACATTTGATTAAACTTCTTGTGCAGAAATAGAATCACAAAGACAAAGAAAAGAAAAAAAAAGACACCAACACATTGGCCGTCGTTACCAGAAAAAGGTAACCATTGGTAAGATTTTGTTCACAATATTTTTTGCAAGACACGTGCGATATAGAAAAAGTAGCTGATCTAACACCTCATTTGGAAAGTGTGGTCTTTGCAAAAGTGCACAAAACACACAAGCAAATTTACAAGGTATGGAAAAAAATTAAGAGAGATGAACTCTTAAATTGTACCCAAGGCAACAATACGTTACCTTTAAAGTGACCTGGTGTCTGCCAAACTTGTAACCCTGCTCTCACCACTTGATGCTCCCCTATCGGAAAACTCTATCTATCTCCACCTTGCCCATATCTATGCATCTTTGGCATAGCTTCAAAAAGAAAGAGAGTTATTAGAAAACTAAAAAAAAAATTCTCAACCAGTCTGTAACTTTGAACCAAAAGGGATAAATTACCAACTATACCCAAAAGCTCTGCTTTATCATATGCAGAGGCAAGAGTAATTAAAAAAGACATAAAAAAAAAGTGGCAAGTGTCGCTGCATATATGGAGATAATCAGGAGAATGCAAAACATTACGATAATGTATCGTCGTACGACTTTTTATCTTGGCATTTGCAAGACTGCAAAATTGCTTCGTGTTCAGATCATTATCCACTTCTACACCTATTCTACTTGAAGAGGAAATTAATTAGTCATGTAATATAAGAAATTATTCTTGGCAAAATAAATTCCGTACTTGATTTCTCTTCTCAATGTATTGTTTACATCCTTATTAATACAAGTACATAATTTAGCAAATAAGTAGACACACTTCGAACTTGAAATTTAGTTAGACTAATACTCTAATTCAAAAAGCTAACCTTGCTAGTTCTGAGGGCACTCATAAGTTGATCATATTATTCCAGTGCATCAAAAGGCTCAATTTCAATAACATATTTCATCGTTGCAGCAGCAATAACAGAAGGAAGATAATCAAGAAGCTTACAATCTGAATTTATACACAAAATTGAAGGCATTAAGGATCTAATTAACAACAAATTCGCATTACATTAATATCGATTAGAACGAACAATCTACATACTGGAGATCAGAGAAAGAACAATGCTCGAGCACCTCTCAAAAACTCCAAATGCATGTTATTTATCAGCTTGAATCTCCTTGTAATGTGGTCAAAGAAGGAGATTGGAGTAACAGGATTCATTTTCCATTGGAGTGTAGAAAGCACCAAAAGCTCCATTCTTTGAATAGTTTTCGCTTCAAACACATGCTTCGATTCATCTACCCAAGAACACATAAAAAAAACTGAAAATCCTCAAATTTTATCACATCAACTTTCACAAGGCATTTCAATAAACACCTACAACGCACATTAAAAAACGCACCTGAAAATCTAACAGCAGCGGGACTTGAGTCTCCTCCACTTTCGCAGGGATAAAAAGACAATCCACAACAGCCAATTGACTCAACCAATCAACTTCAACATCCAGTTAACTGCCCCATCTGAATTCAAACAATCGAAACTCAAACACTCTTATTGCTTCTCCTTACTGAACATGCTAATAATCTCCACATCCTCCCAAAAAAAATCTTGCTCAATAAATTACCAAGGGCTTTCCGATGAGCAGCAACACCCGCGCGGCGGCACTGGCACTACCACTACCAACATGAGGGGAAGGACAGGAAGAAGAGAGGCGGTGATATGATCGGAGCTTGACGATTTATCGGCGACCAGAAACTGATAAGCCCAGAACTCCATGTCGGGCATAGTTAAAGGCCTCCATTTACGACGAACTTAATAAAAACAAAACTTATATGATCTAGAGAAAGAAATCGAATACTTCCTCCCTCAAAAATCTTGAATCTGCCATCACAATTTGTAGAATGAAAAATTACTTTAAGAAACAGAAGACATCCATCCGAAGAGGCACCCTATTAGAAAAGGCATATCCAATACTTTAATATTTAACTGAATTAAAATTAAAATAAAGATTACAAAAAGAAAATACGTTAAAAGAGCATGGACAAAACTACGTTGTATGTTGTTAGTAAAATATTATTGTCAAATTTTTTATCTCTCATATCAGAACTAAATAGCAGTCATGTCCTGAAAAATAATAGATAAAATATTGCTACCATATAAATCTCCACCACTGCAACGAATAGTGGATGATATAGTAACATTTGGCTTCTGGACATGTCTTTGTCATGAATATCAACAACCTTGCATGAAAAGAAAATAAAAAAGAGTTATTTACTTGAAGATTCTGAATCGTTAATTGATCAAGCATAAGAAATGAATAAAAAGCCTTTTTTTTACTGCAATCCTTTACTTTTACTACCTCTAGGAAAATCTATGTCCCTGTCACTATGGACAACATTTTTCAAGAAAATAACATACTAATTAAACTCAAAATTTTCCATTTCAGGAATCAGAACTATGACAATGCCCACAAAGTAACATTTCACTCAAGTACTCAACTATCAAGCATATCATACGTTACCTAAAAGAGGTGAGATTGTAAGTGGTTTACTCTGTTTTCTTCGTTGCGGGCTTCTCAAGTCCAAGGGTCGCTCCTACTTCACTACATCAAGATCATCACCATAAGGTAAGAGAATAAATAAGCTATAAACATACTACATTTATTTACCACCAAAATCTATCTGGCGGCAGTAGAAATAGAATAAATAAAAAACAAACAACAATTCTGAATTATCATCCTTATTCAGCAAAAAAAAATAAAAAATTGATAACATTTTGTTCACATTGTTTGTAAGTCACGTGCAGTATAAAACCAAGTCGTCAAGTTTCACCCATGGGATCGATTTTTAGATTAACTCATGATAAGTAAGGATATCATAACATAATCACATTTTAACAAACAATGGAATGTGTGTTTTCCACTTTAATCATGCATTCATGATAAGAGAACTCATACCTGACATAGTACACCGCCAATTCTTTATTGCCTTGAATGGCCTTCAAGTGCCCATGAACATTTACGCACATACCATCTCTAATGAAGTAGTAAAAGAGCCTAATCAGAAAAGGTAGAGAACAATTTTAACCATTCAAGAAAATTCATAACTGACTAGAGAAAAGTATTACGTCAGTTGCTCCATTTCCTTAGCATCAACAGGATCATTTACCCTATAATGAACAGAGAATCGCTAAAAAGACATAATGAAACCCAAACAATTGTAGAAAATTATCAACCTCTCATATAAGTACAAAAAATCATATCTAAAACATCGAAAAAAGAAATGAAGAAATATACTTCTAAATACATACCATCTGTTGCAATTAAAGCGGCCAATTCCATCATTAAGTAGAAACGAAACATCAGTATTTTTTTCTGATTTCTCAAATATCATCCCCACCATTTTCACCTAAACGCCACATAATTTAAAACCAAAAACTTCAATAATAGGAAGATATCAAATAATGGCAGTCAATATTTATTTTTTAAAGCAACACTCCACATTGTAACTTCAACGTCATTAATTAGAATATTCACTCGCTTCAAAAGCTTGACTTATTTGCTTCACGGTTAATGGAAGCAAAGGCTACTTCTTATGCATAAATCACAAGACAAAACACACACATTTTATTCCTCAAATTATCATGCTCACTATATAAAACCCAATCCAAATTGTCGGAAGCAAAACGGGGTACGGGAAATAAGAATCCATCCTCAAATACATTCTCATCGATAAGGAATCCAAAATCCAGATTAAATTGTATCCCAAATCATATCACTAATATCGTTATTTAGGGATTTAGAGAAGCTTTAAAAAGTAAAAACAAAGCAAACAGGGTTTAACAAAATTACAAAATAAATATGTGGCGTTCGAATCACGCACCAGGACAGTAGACATCGAAAGACACCAGGTAATCTTCCCCTTTTGCTTGCTCCATCCCCTTGCAAATAAATGAATCTGCCAAATCCCAAACAAAAATCGTCAAACTTCAAAGCCCCAAAGCCCCAAAGCCCCAAATTTAATCAATGAAACGAAATCCAATTTACCCGGAATTCAAGCAATCAGTGGGAGGGGCGGGAGTCGGCGGCGGGGTGGCGGCGGTGGGCGATGGAGATCGCAAAAATCGAAAAAATTCAAAGGCCCAAATTTAATCAATGAAACAAAATCAAATTTACCCGGAATTCAAGCAATCAAACATAATTCGGGGAAGGGCGGGGCGTTTGCAAAGGCGGCAGCAGCGTGGGAACGGCGGGATGGCAGCGATATGCCCGCCTTCTTTTTTGAGCACGGTACTTCTTTTTTGAGAAATAAGAAACAAATTTTGAGAAATAAGAAACAAATAAAAGTTAATTAAAAAGAAACAATAAAATAATTAAACCTATAAAATAGAAATAATAAAATGGATGTAAGTGAGCATTAAAATATGTGACAGGTGTAAAATCATCCGAAAATAATTTTCATCCCCTCGTCACTTTTTAAAATAGTATAGATTAGCTGGACATATAATCCACCTTCGTATGTTTTTTTTTTTTCACATTCTCCATCTACCAATGACTCGAAGACACACTTGTTGTATATTAGTTAAAGAAGAGTATATGTCAAATGAAGAAAATCATGATGAAAAAAACTATATAAAGAATTCTTGACCATTTCATGTAAGGGGCTTCTTCAACTTTAATCCAACTTAAGGTCAGTTTTTCATACCTCTGTTTAAGAATAGTATTTTTTTCATACACCTATACTTTTGGAGAAACTATTTCTAAAGCTTCATAATCATATTTCTGATTTTAAAATGGCGCAGTTCCTTTACACTATAGTTCCTTTGCGTATCAAAGCCTTGGATAACTGATCGCCATTTGGACACATATGTGGAATCAGAAGTAAAAAGATGCATACATATTGCATTATTATGTGTTCATAAATTTGCAAAAGATCGACCAGTGATGTCATCGGTGCTATTCATGTTAGGAACCGATGGAGCAATCCTGCCTGATCCCAAATTAAGAACCTGGATTTTTCATTGGAAGAAGTTCCTGTTAGATATTAATCAATTATATCCAAATAGCTTCTACGATGATTAATCGAAACAGGAAGAATATTAATCTTAAAGCTGAACCGTACTTGAATCCATGATTGATTTACCTCTCAGACTGGTTTCCCAAACTATCAGTTTCACCCGTCTTCACTTTTCCGTAGAGAGAATACAGATTGCGGAATGAACGTACTGATGTTTGGGACCATAACCCTAACTTATAAAATAAATTTTCTATATTTTTTATTTTGTCCCTCAACAAATAAAAAATCACTTAATGATTTCTACACATATAAAGTCCATGATTATTTAATACTCATATTAGCCCATAACTTAAACTTTTGTAGATTACTTTAATTGGGTCACTTTAAGACAACCATACACATTTAATTTGACACGTAGAAGTCCAATATGTTAGATTTTTCCAAAACTGTTCCATCCCCGAAGGAAGTTGCAAATCAACAAGTTCAATTTCTGAGAGAAATAAGACCACAATAACTGATTTGGAGGTCAGATGAAGAGGTCTCACGTAGTTAAATTTATTATTATTTGTAGTGATCATTCTACTAGATGAAAAGTTTCTTGAGAAAGGTGCAGTAACAAATGTTATGTTCCATATATATATAGAGAAAGTCTTGTGTAAATTAGTTTCCAGTTTAATTGGTTTGTATTTTATGTGTATTCTTAAACATTATATATATATATATAGTAATTATATAGAACCAACTATCTGGTTTTTTATGGAACCAGATTAATGATGTGTCATGCCAACTATTCCCTAAACCATGAACCATAAACCCTAAATCATGAACCATTCGGATCGGGTGAACTATGAACCACTTGGGCCGGGTTTGGGTCCGGGCCGGGTAAAAAGAAAAATTGAATTGAATTGAAAAAATAAAACTGAACAGAAAAAAAATTACATTTTTTTTTTTACCCGACCCAACAACTCGGCCGAATCAACCCGGCCGAGTGGTTCATGGTTCACCCGACCCAAATGGTTCATGATTTAGGGTTTATGGTTCATGGTTTAGGGAATAATTGGTGTAGGTCCCGAACGGGTTTTGTGAGGGCAGAAGTCTAGAGGGGAGGGATGAATAGACTTTCGAAAAACTTTTTTCGTCTTGATCGTGTGAGGGCAGATAGCCCGATCGAGTCTTTAGTGAATCGATTCGGATCGATAACCAACTTCTTGAATTGTAGGCAAATCAGTTCGGTAATTATCAGTTTAACTGATGTGTGCGGAAGCTTTAAATTTTACCCGTGTGAAAAACCAGTTTTGATAAATCAGATTCCAAGTTTTATAAATATTCAGTTTATAGAAATATCACGGACGGACAGATCAGATCGAAGCTTGGTGCTAACTGATCTTTACTTAGAATATGTATGCGCTTTAAAGTTGTGCGATGATAGAACAGTTAATCAAAGCAGTAAAGGCACACAAGATTTATAGTGGTTCGGACAAATCAGTCCTACGTCCACTCTTCCCTTTCACAAGGGGCACCAACTTAACCGACTTAACCGACTTAACCGACTGGACTTAGTTTTGTGTGTTAGTCCAACACAGTACATCAATAGATGTTTTCTGAGTTCTCACTCAATCGATCCCAGAAATCAGTACTAGAAACCCTAGACTGAAATCTTGCTAAACAACTTATCCTAACTTGGGGTTTGGGTAAGATTGTTTTTGTTCCAACTATGAAATCTTTTCTTTAGCGTATAATGACTAATAATTTAGATGAAAAGATTTCTTGCTAAAACTTATGGGATGAACACTATATAACTTCTTATATGTGTTGTTCTTCTTGCGGAAATCTGATTGTTTCTTGATTATTCTTGTTTTCCAAGCATTTCCGTGTGTCACTCTGAAGTGTGATCCCATATTTATAGACCTTGAAAACAAAGAGCCGTTGGAAAGCAATTTGAATTTCAGGCTATTTTTGGTAGACTTGCAGGCTTGATGTGACGTGCTTCAGGAACGGCATGGCCAAAAGCGTGAATGTGGATTTTATAGCCGTTTAAAGCATAAAAAATTATAAACTTCTTTTTCAACGTGTCTCTTTCTTTGGATGGAAGACTTACTTTCGGTGTTGTTCTTCCAATTAAGGTTGACATTCTTTTCTATATATCGTAGGCGTAAAAGTGAAACATCGATTTTTTCACTTTTAAACTGTCGGTCGGATGATATCGATAGAGTCTTAGTGGCGCATGTTGACTTAATCGGACTCCGATGATAGGTCTTTTTGGTCCGATCTTCCGGAAGTCATCGATCTTGAGTATTCTAAGTTTGAGCTTCATGACTTGGTGAGTTATCGACTAGATCGGATCGATCGATCTTCCGATTCGGGTTTTGCATTACATCTCCGGGGTTTGTCTTTAGTCTTGGTCGACCTATACATATTGAGTTGATATGTAACCTTTTATTACATATTGTTTATACATTCATTATCAACCGGTCTCCTATGGCAATAATGTAATCATCGATTTTTACTTGGTTTTGGTCCTATTACATGTGTTTTTGGAACTTTCATCAAAACTATAAATTTCCCAACAATTTCCCCCTTTTTGATGAAACCAAAACACCTGAGAAACCAAGCAGTTGATAAATATAGAACAGTTAAGGAGCATATAATCAGAAGACAAAGAGATTTTGTCTTGGGATCAGAAAAATTAACTTTTCATTAGATATGTTGATTACAGTTACATCAGAAAAGTTTGAATTAAAAAAAAAACTGATCCTCAGACGTCTTCTGATTCTTCACTCCTTGGGCTTGTATCCTTCTGGCATTTCTCTCTGGTCTTGTGGAACGTTGAAAATCTGATAGAGTTTCCATTTGACATTAGTGGCCTGCTCTTGATCAGTTATTTGCGTTTTGCTCAAGATGTCAAAGTAGAATCTCTCAAATGCCAGTCTGTCAAATGAGCCATCCGCCTTCTTAAATATATACTAACGGATCATACTCTTGGCGAGATATATCTTTACATTTATAAGCTTGGCCTCATTTTCCGGATACTTGAAGAAATGCGGATATTTGTTACGTAACGGTTGAGGAACTCAACATGTGAGATTCTTCTTTTGGAACAAGATCAAGGACAAAGGCATCCGAAGCCATTCACTTCGATCTTATTCCATTCCTCAAACCTCTTAGAGTGTGCGGCGGTAGTTTTTTGGTATGAACTCTTTTGGCAATTGAGGTTACTTTTTTTCGGTAATCCTTTCTTAGCCCTCGAATTGAACTTTCGTTTCAACCCTACCTTGTGCGTTTTTCCGCCCTTCTTTTTCTTCATCATACGCTCTTTTGGACAATCTTTTAGCTCCTTATCTTTATGTATTTCTTCGTGACTTTCACAGTGCAGTGGGATCGTACAGATTTTTGATAAGACCTTTCCATGTGCCTTATCCGTAAGAGTCGATCTTCGATGTGTCGGTTGGTTTTCAGATCCTTCCCCTTTTTGGTTTGATCAAAAAGAGCATTAAGGTGGGAAGTCGAGAACCAAAGTCGATCGATAATGCGGTTGAGATCATGGTGAGATAAGAAGCTTGTTCATTAGATTACGAGCAGGTTGTAATTAGCTCTTTCTTGGCGAGATTCCATTGTAAAGAGAGAGTCCAAATCATTTTGTCAAATTTCTGGTTTCGATCCTTTTCTCGATGAGTGTCGGAAAAAGAAGATCTGGTTTTGATCCTTTGTTTGACTTTTTTCGTCATCATGTTTTTTTGAAAGCTTCGCGGACATGGTGGTCATGGATTTGGAAACCGATCTCGATTGCTTCGATTTGTTTGAGACCAATTTGCCCACGATAGTTAGCACTCCTCAATTTCTTCTTTCGGGAGATCTTTGAGGCAGGATCGATCTCTCGAAGTTGATCGTGCCGTGATTTGAGATGAAGAATTGGATTCATCACTTGATCGAGTTCGATTGTTTGTGCCTCGGTGGTTGGTCTTGAAGCAAAGGCACCGGTTCCACTTTCATCGGCGCCTCCGCATTCTCCATTTGGGCGTCATGTTACCGGAGCTTAAAAAAAAAAAATAAATAGCTTTCAAAATTTAAATATATATTTTATAACTTTTCAAAATCGCAAACTCATATTTTAAAATAAAGCTTTTTTGTCTCCGATAGTCATGGAAACATTTCAATCCGTTCAATCGACCATTTTTCGATTGATGGTCTTTGTTGATCCGGACAAAAAATGGATGAGGAATGCTTAGATTTAAAATTTTAAATATTTAATATAAATTAATAATTTGCGGTCGGTTTTTTCGCAGTGAAAAAAGATCGTTCGGTTTGAACTTCTTTTTCTGGCGATGAAGTTGAGAAAACTTCGTCTGATTTCTGTTCTGAACCGGTTTCATCTTCTAGTGCGGAGTCATGGTAGCTTTTTTTGCCTTTTTTCGCCTCTTCTCCAGGCCTTCAATTTTCGTTTTTTCTTCCGGGAGCAAGCCCGGGTGTATGTGTTTTTTCTTCCCTTTCTTGATTCATCGTCTGGTGGCCCGTATATCGAAGTTGATGAGAAGGAAGGCATTGTAGGCCTTGATCAAAATCTGATTCCATTGAGATTTGGCGGTTTGTCCTTTAAGATCAACCTTGTTGAGATTGCTAATTCTCTTTTTGAGAAAGACACCACTTTTGGATTCATTGACTCCAAATTTTTCGTGTTCTTGGAGTAAGATGGCTTTAGAATCCGTGCCAATTGATGTTTTTCAATTTGCGACCATCTTTATACATTTTTGATGTGAGAGCATCCGGGCTAAATGAGATACCCATGATCGTTCTTTTCTAATGTCAAACAAGTTTCATGCTTTCTTTTGAGCATTCCGATGAATCTCAACTCTCGGAAGATCTCTTTCGATCTCTTCGTCCTCATTCTCCCCAGTAATGTAGGAGAAATTATGTAGTGATGTAAATCGATTTCTTCTCCGATTTGGTGGCGATATCCTATTTTATAATTTTTTTAATAAATCCGGCTTTCTTGAAATTTGTTCCACCTCCATGGATTCAGGATCTCGGTGGTTCCAAATCGAAGCGAACTTATCTTCAAAGATCTTCGTTGCATTATAGTTGCACATGATCTTTCCTAGTCCATGAGTGGCCATCTACAGTTAAGACAGACTCATTAAATTCGTGCATAAACAATATCAATATTATACTGCGGAAAAACAAGAGGCAATGAAGCAAAAATTCCGTATACCATTAAAGGAAAACATTTGAAAAACAAAGGTTTTTTTTTTTTTTTTTTTTAACGGAAAGAAGGATTCATCAAGTAAAAGTAATTACCAGGTTCAAATTTTTGAAGGTAAATTTTGAAACTTAAGGAAAACGATTTGAATCGCAAGGAGACAAGATTTGGAGTTTTTCAGAGAGTAGATTGCAAGTTTGCGAAATAGAAAAAGAAAAAATCTGGTTTGGTTTGATGAACCTTATAAAGAGGCGGAGGGAAAAAGAAGACAAGATTTGGAAGATCAACCGTTTGAAAAGATTAAACGCTCCAGATTAAGCGGTTTTGATCGTAGGTCGGAAAACGCGACGTCAAAAAAAACTTTTGGATTTAAAAGCACGATCAAATAGCGGTTAATACATGTACCCCACGTCCGCATTAAATGATTTGCGCGGAGAATACGCCACAAGGATAATGGGTGCAAGAAAAGTTTAATTCGATATCGATCCGATAAATAAGTAAATGTCTGGTTGGTCGATATTGTAATCATCAATGCCACTTGTCAATGTTGATTCCATTTTTTTGATCTTATATACAATTAAGCCTTAAAAATTTCCCATCGATCCTTTCAGTGATCTTTCCACTTGCATCGATTTGTTGAAGTTTCAAGATTAAGTGATCTTCCTGGATAATATCGATTTCCTTCGATCTTATTTCTTTTGATATTCCCGACATAATCGATATATCGATTTGTTGGAGTTTTAAGTTGGTGATCTTTCTCATCGATCGGTCTAAGTAAATAATCGATTTAGGTTGACCTAAAATTAAGCCAATTCTTGGGATAAGTGTTACCGCCAAAACTTAGTCTAGGATAGTAGCTTCTATTCCCTAAGTTGGCGTGATTTGATATGCGTAATTATAAATGCAATCTCTCGATATGTCAATTACCGTGATTTCCACACGTTGTACTTTTGATGCAAATTTCTCGGATAGGCTTCTTGGAGTGAAAATTACATTTGCATCCTTGCTTGGCCTCTATAAATTGGACCAATGTTTTACACAACATAACCCATTCACCATACTTATCTTCTTTGAAAGAATCATGTATTTTGGTGAACCCTTGTTTCCGGTGAGACTTCCGGCAAACACCTTTACCCCTTTTTCAATGATTTCAGCTTCTCAAATCAACCCAGTTTGTCCCTTATTGCTGTTTTCGTCATCGTCTTTGATTTCACATACGATCGTTTAAGTTCTCAAATTTCCATTTTGCAACCGAGAAGACACTTCTCCTAACCGTATGCACCTTGTGTGTCTATGGATGACTTAAACGGAACCATCGACTTAATCCGGTATAAAATATCGCGACACTGTGCCCATGAGATCTGACGACCAACTCTTTGGCACACGTGCTCCATTTAACAGCTGGAGAGCCCTACTACTCTTCCTTTTAGGGCTCCTGGCTTAGTAATCCTATCAATGCCTCTCTCACTCCACTTGGAGAGTCCATCAGGTTGCGGCATGGGATTACCTTTCAAGCCCCCTTCTCCCTGTTAAGTGGGGTAAAATGAGAGCATCAGATTCCTTAAAATCTCTATCTCTCCTCCTCTTTAACACTCAATTAATGAGATTGGGATTGGGATTGGGTTTGGATGAAGATTTAGGGTTATAGGTTTAGGATTTTGGTTAACATTTATGTACTGACCTCCGGGTCTTCTTGTACTTGTAACTTGTAATGTAACCTCACCTTCGGGTTTTTATCAATGAAAAATTCTGTTATTTCATCGTTGTGTAAATTTCTGTTTTCTTATGCGATTGTTAGCTTCCAATCTCTGTATCTTGCTTGTTAAATATCAACTGAATCGTCTTACAAAGAAGTACTATAACCAAATTGATTTAACCAGATAATCCTTTAAGCTGAGCATTTCCTTTAATCTGATAAACCTTGAATCTGATCAGTTTCTTTAAACTGATAGACATTAAATCTGGTAAACTAAAATCTGATCAGTTCCTTTGGATCTGGTAGCGTATAAATCTGATCGATTATTCTCATCAGTTCCTTGACTGATCTTTCTGATCAGTTGAGATACCAGGGCTCAAACTGATTCCTTTCTATCTGGTTAGTCTCTTAACCAGCTAGTTCTGGAGAACATTCCATCAACCATTTTTGGTGCTTTTTCTCCAAGATCTAGAAGTCCTAGCTCATTGCATAATTCTCTGAATCTGATCTCAGCTAGTGGCTTGGTTAGAATATCAGCCTTCTGTATATCAGTATGAATCTTTTCCATTCTGATATTCTTCTTTTCAACGTGATCTCTTATAAAGTGGTGTCTGACATCCACATGCTTGCATCTTGTATGTAGAACCGGATTTTGAGTGATTGCAATAATTACTATTATTCAAAAATATAGGTACGTTCTTCAAATGTTGTAATCCTCATTCGCCGAGCGAGCGAGCAATTGGGAATTACATAACCATATATAAAAAATTCGATGTCCCTTCTTTGAAAACCACGAGATCGGTTTTACTTCCTAAGAACCCGACATGTTCGAGGTTGATCACGATCTTGCAACCTCCATAATCGTAATCGAGAATACCCACTAAATGTCTAGATTATCAATAAAATAAAATTTCTTTCCCCTTCGAGATACTTAAGAATCGCTTTTCGCTTTAGGTGGTGAACATTGGATTTGCACGAATTGCACATACACCTCTTCAAAGGTGATATCCGGTTGGCGGTCGGGTATAAAGATCTAATGAGTTAATATTCCTTTCGATTTGTTTTCGACCATCCTCATCGGATCCATCTTGAATAGTCATCATAGGAATTTTGGCTTCACAATTTTGAATTCCAAACTTAGCCAATAAATTCACGGTGTACTTTTGCTTGGCGAGATGAATATCCCTTTACTTTGTTTAACTTGAAGATTAATTCATCGACCCATCATGGACATCTCGAATTTTTTTCTTGAATCTTTCACATAGAATCTTGTTAGGAGATCCAAGAAGATGATGTCGCCCACGTAAATCGAACCATTATAATATCTTCTCCATATTCTCGAATAAGGTTATTTTTTTTTTGTGAACCCACTTTTTGAGTGTATCATATATTTTGAACCATAAAGAGCTTTTTTCTAAAGCGGTACACTTGGTTGCCCTTTTCAAAGCCACGGAGGTTGTTCGACATAAACTTCCTCTGCTAGTACCCGTTTAAGAAACACTCTTTACGTCCATCGATATAATTAATTGAACCCTCTGTGGGAAGCATATGCGAAGCTTGAGAATGGCTTTTATTTAATGTGCAAAGGTCTCATCGTAATCAATAATTCGATTGTGAATACCCCTTAGCAACAAGTCTTGCCTTATTTACGGTGATGACATTTTTCTCATCTCTCTTGTTCTTGAATATCACTTCGTGCCAATTACGTCTTGATGACACGGTCTGGTCCAAAGTTCCCACACTTGATTTCTTTAATCGTTCGGCTCCTCCTGCATTTTTAGAAAAAAAGCTTTATAGTTGTAGGTTCCTTCAAATAACAACAAATGGCACTTTCACCAATCGATGTCTAGTTTTAACTTTATCGACGGGTCTCCGATTAATCGGTTGGATGGTGGTTATCCGTGTCCTACATTACGATGGCGCTGCGTTTTGGAGAACATCGTAGTTCGATAAAATTTTATTACTAGTGATTGGGAGTGGTGCAGGTTATGGTCCACTTGATAAGAACAAGTCTCGGTGATGTTGGATTCATCATGTCTTTGATGTACGTTAAATGGGAACTTCAGATGTTCCGAACCGGATGGTTGATTCTTTCTTTATTTGAATCGAACTTCTTCATATTGTTGTTGTTCGTACCTTAGGATCGATTGATCTGGTGAATCGGCTAGATCTGGAATGTATCTTTGTTACATTTTTCGATTCCTTTTCCTTGATCGTTAGGCGATCCATTTTCCGAACATCCGGCGATCGGTACTTTTTCGAGGCGATTTCTCTTGATCGAGAAGATGCTTCATCAAAGACTACATGGGGTGTTTCTTCCACAACTAGGGTTCGTTTGTTGTAGACCCGAAAGCCTTGCTAGATGAGGAATACCCTAGAAATATACTTGGCCTCAAAAGTCTTGGTGACTCTTCCCATTATTGTGTATGAAACACAAGACTAAAAAACATGGAAGTAAGAAACACGAGGTTTTACGCCCTTCCACGATTCATAGGTGTTTTGTAGTGAGCCTTAGTCGAAGACATCTTACGATTACATGTATGGCATGCGGTGTTGATTATACGACGTAAACGGCTTGGTATTATGTTTTTAACATTGTGCGGCGAACTTCTTTGAGAGTTATAAGTTTATCCATTTTTTGGTGTCCAATGTTTCATTATACCAAACTTAGAGCAAAAAGATAATAAAAAGTTTTTTACCTTTATCGATGATTTTTACTATATTTTTCATTTTGTAATCTTTTTTATCCGATCTTGGTTGTCGTCTCATTCTTCTTATGTAAGAATATTTAAACTTGGAATAGTCAACGATTAATGTATTTGTTAAACGTAATGGCGGTCCAAATAGATCCATATATAAACTTTCTCTTTGGATTTCGAAATTCCTTTGAGCGAAGCTTTGATGCATTTTTCCTCCGACACGCGAATATGTCCGATCCTTTGAGAATACTTCATTAGGAAGTCCTTCCACTAGAGACATCCTTGCTATCTTATTAAGAGTTTTAAAAGTTCAAATGGCTCGTTTTTTGTGCCGAGCCAACCGCCACTTTTGGAACTCTTAAGTATTTCTTGGGATTCAATGTAGATCGTCCCTTTCCTTGAACCAATTAGCAAAATCTGTTGAGTAACCGATTCTTGATGGTGCATTTATCGATCGAGAACTCAATTGAATCGTTGTAATGAAACCGATAAAGGTTGTGCTTCACCGAATTTCAACTTGTACATCATCATTCTCTAAGGTTCGAACCCTTTGGTATAACCAAAGTTATCATTTGAAAACACGCGGGCCTTTTCGTTTCTATGTAAGAGCTAAGGAGATGTTTGCTTCGGTCATGTGCCTTGAGCATCCACTATCGATGTACCGATAGTTGCTTGTACACCTCTCCTTTGTTGGCGGACCACGCGAAGACCAATCGGATCATTTTTAGGTACCCCTTTTTGGATTGGGTCACGAGGGTTAGGTTTTGATTTGGGGATCCATACAAAACTTCTATTGTGATCGGTTAGACGAAGAGCCTGATTTGTCTCCAATATCAACATAATCATACTTCTCCTTATATCTTTCGATTTGTATGATTATTTGTGTGAACCTTGGATGACTTAGAAGACTTGGAATTTATCTTTTCAGGTTTGTCTTCTTTTTAATGTGCAACAACCTAGATTTCGATTAAAGGGGTAAAATTGCTACCATCAAAAGATTCATATACTTTTCGCATAGATGGTTTGTAAAAAGTGACCTTGATTGGGTCTCGATTAGATTTCCGATTCTGGGTTCGATTCTCGATCTATTGATCGGGTTGAGGTCTCTTCGGTGTTAACTGGGTTCTTGTTGATTCTCGACCGATGCTTTGTCGGTTGGGGTCCATTTTCATTCCCTTACGGTTAGGCACCGCCTTTACCCGCTCAACCCGGTCTCTTTTCCTTTATTAGATACATGTTTAGCTTTTGGTGTATCTTTTTTTAAACTTCGTCGATTACACCTTTCGAGAGATGAATCGGTCGGGGCTTTTGAGGATGTGGAAGGTTTCTCATAGCCAAGTCCCTTCTTATTAATTGTTGTTCGAAAATAGGCGTTCATGTCTTGAAGCGGTTTTAGATGATTTTGAAAAAAACTTCTATTTTCTTACGCAGATTATCCTCGAGACGATTCGGACTTTCATGCATTCGGAATAGCTCATCGAATTTTGCTTTAGGATTTTGAAGTCATCAACTTCTTTGTTTGTTAGTTGCCATCGATCTCGATCTGCTTTTCTGATCGAAGCTTTAACTTCGAGAATTTTAAATTCCTCGGTTGCCTTACGGCGATTTGGTGATCTAAGTTCGAGGAGGCTTTTTCGAGATCATTTTCTTTAGCAAGTTGATTATTTCGATCCTCACTTAAATTCTCGGCTTAAATAGCATAAATCTTTGCATTGGAGAATCCTCAAGCAATTGCTCGAACCTTATTAAATTTAAATAAACAAAAGGTTTTT
This sequence comes from Stenogyne calaminthoides, assembly GCA_037126765.1. Lineage (NCBI taxonomy): Eukaryota > Viridiplantae > Streptophyta > Magnoliopsida > Lamiales > Lamiaceae > Stenogyne > Stenogyne calaminthoides. Next base: position 7,232,521 of record JBBCBC010000030.1, read on the forward strand.
ACCTCAGTCACGTTCATCATTAATTTTAAAAATTAGTCTTCTTAATCCGGAGTTAAATCGGCAACCATAGCTCTTCATAATCTCTTGGCGTCAGTGCAAATAGTTTTCTCCAAAAAACGCTCCTTGATGACCTTTCATTGGTGAATATATATGACCTATCGGTGATTTCCCTTTAATAGTAGTAACGAGTTTCTTTATCGATTTTCGACTATCTCTTTTCCTTTCATCTCTGTGATCCCTCCGATCATCGGATCTAGTTCTTTCTGGGGACACATTTATCCGATCTTCTAAATGTTGATAGTCCTTATAAAATCTTGATACTTACCAAGTTGTATGTCGACTTCTCAAGCTTCGCAGTTTGATGACTCATTATATTTTAATGGGTTCATTGATTTTCGTTTCTATTCTTTGGTTGCCTTAAAAGCAACCGATTTTGAAGTTGAGGCTTCATTGGAGGCACTTCATCTTCAACTTGACCTCTTTCAATCGGGTCGAACTTCGTGAGCTTTGAGACTCAAGAACAAGCTAATTTTTGAAATGTCCGGCAATCTTTGATTCTGTGACCTTCATATCCCACTTCTTGGTGAGAGACCTTAGGATTTTATAGTTAATATCTTTATCGGACATCTCTCTACCAAGTTCTCGAAGCTTGTTTATAAATATTTGTAATTCTTCCATCGAGTTCGTTGATGGTTTCGAACATCTTATTTCTTTTTATCATTATTATCACATTGCTTTTGTGATTTTGAGATACTTAATCTTTTCTTTGGTGACTTTATCCATTGTTTTTCATGATAATATGCCTCATAATAGTATAAAGGGTATCACGGTTTTCTTTCTTCAAATCCATCCAAAGATTTTAGTACAAGACTTCCGTTGCGGATCTCCTCCATTCTTTGGGTTGTCGTAGTAAATGATGATGGGTCCTCTTTCAATGACTTCCATCATTTTTTTCGAGCCTAGATGATTTGACATATATAGCCCAATCTGCATTCATCGATTGAGAACTTGAGATCATGATACATAGTGTTATCCATCTTTGAAGTGCTTTTGAAAAATGAATGAATTTTAAAACGGTTTTTCAAGATCATTTTGACCACAAAGACACGAGTTTGGTCGGGAAAACCAACCGCTTTGATACCACTTGTTCGAAGCGGGTTTTGTGAGGGCGTAAGTCTAGAGGGGTGAATTCGAAAAATATCGGTGTGAGGGCGAATGCTTTGATCGAGTGCTAAGTGAATCGATTCGGATGATAACCAACTTTAAAAACCGTCGTTCGATAATTATCGATTTAAGCGATGTGTGCGGAAGCTTTAAATTTTACCCGTGTGAAAAACCAGTTTTGATAAATCAGATTCCAAGTTTTATAAATATTCAGTTTATAGAAATATCACGACAGATCAGATCAGAAGCTTGGTGCTAACTGATCTTTACTTAGAATATGTATGCGCTTTAAAGTTGTGCGATGATAGAACAGGTTAATCAAAGCAATAAAATTTATACAAGATTTATAGTGGTTGGACAAATTCGATCCCCACGTCCACTCTTCCCTTTCACAAAGGGCACCAACTTAACCGACTTAACCGACTGGACTTAGTTTTGTGTGTTAGTCCAACACAGTACATCAATAGATGTTTTCTGAGTTCTCACTCAATCGATCCCAGAAATCAGTACTAGAAACCCTAGACTGAAATCTTGCTAAACAACTTATCCTAACTTGGGGTTTGGGTAAGATTGTTTTTGTTCAACTATTAAGCGTATAAGCGACTAACTAGATGAAAAGATTTCTTGCTAAGAACTTATGGGATGAACACTATATAGAATAAGCTTCTTGTCTGTGTTCTTCTTGCGGAAATCTGATTGTTTCTTGATTATTCTTGTTTTCCAAGCATTTCCGTGTGTCACTCTGAAGTGTGATCCCATATTTATAGACCTTGAAAACAAAGAGCCGTTGGAAAGCAATTTGAATTTCGGCTATTTTTTGGTAGACTTTGCGGGCTTGATGTGGCGTCTTTGAGGCGGCATGGCGAAAGCGTGAATGTGGATTTTATATAAGCATCGTGAATCCATGATGTCGGCTTCTTTCATCGTGTCTCTTTCTTATTGGATGGAAGACTTACTTTCGGTGTTGTTCTTCAATTAAGGTTGACATTCTTTCTGTTGGATCGTAGGCGTATGGTGAGTGAAACATCGATTTTTCTTAGTGGTGACTGATCGGTCGGGACCGTCGATCTACGATAAGTCTTTGGCGCTGTTGACTTAATGGCGGACTCGGCGATGTAGGTCTTCAGTACGATCTTACGGAAATCATCGATCTTGAGTATTCTAAGTTTGAGCTTCATGACAAGTTATACTAGATCGGATCGTCGATCTTTTACGGTTTTGCATTACATCTATGGGATAACGAGTCTTGGTCGACCTATACATATTGAGTTCCCCCTCAATATGTGACCTTTCTATTACATCAATTGTTCTATACATTCATTATCAACTGGTCTCCTATGGCAGTAATGTAATCATCAGTCAGCTAACAGGTCTGACTGGTCCTATTACATGTGTTTTTGGAACTTTCATCAAAACTATAAATTTCCCAACAATTGGCATGACACGTCATTAATCTGGTTCCATAAAAAACCAGATAGTTGGTTCTATATCATTACTCTATATATATATATATATATATCTTCTTTACAGTAGTGATATAGAAACCACTATCTGATTTTTTATGGAACTAGATTAATGAGGTGTCATGTCAACTCATCATCCACATAATTAATTCTATTTAAATAAATTATAGAATGTTTTATAATATACTATACCTTAAACCATGAACCCTAAACCCTATATCATGAATCATTCGGGTTGGGTGAACCATGAACCACTTGGGTCGGGTTTCGGGTCTGACCGGGTTGGGTCCGGGCCAGGTAAAAAAAAATTGAACTAATTAAACTGAAAAAAAAAACTGAACCGAAAAAAAATACTAATTTTTTTTAACCAGGCCGGACCCAACCCGACTAGACCCGAACCCGGCCGAGTGGTTCATGGTTTAGGGTATAGTATATTATAAAACATTCTATAATTTATTTAAGTAGAATTAATTATATATGTGGATGATGAGTTGACATGACACCTCATTAATCTGGTTCCATAAAAAATCAGATAGTGAGTTCTATATCACTACTGATTTTTCTTATATCTAATTCCCAATCTAGCTCCGCCTATGTGGCACTACTCAATCTCTCATTTTTTAAATTCTAATTTTCTAATTTTTTGGCATTTTTTACTTTTTTTCCAAATCTTAACCATCCCAAATTTCTTAACTACCTCATTTTTTTTTTTCCATCTATTTCAAATTTTTTATCTTTATCTATTTCTTAATTTTTATCTATATCTTAACTGTCTCATATTTTATCTTTATTTTAATCGTTATACATTCTCCAAAGTTGCAATTTTATTTCTTTCACAATCATCTCTCATTTTTACGGTTTCCATCTCACAGTTTTCTTCTCACTTTCTTTTGATTATATTTTTCATGGTTTCGTCCAGTGTTTTTCATAACTTAAAACCGGTGATCGAACCAGACATTGGGTCGTGGTTCAACAGTCGGACCAGTTCGGGTTCGGTTCAACCGTTTTCTATGTTTAGTTAAAAAAACAAAATAAATATACAACTACAAAAATTTAAATATATATTTTATAACTTTTCATATCATATTTTATAAATTTTGTCCCACCTCATACATTTATCCCACATCGAAAGTGTTGGAGAAAAATGTGAGAGGAATATAGATTTAAAATTTTAAATATTTAATATAAATTAATAATTTAATTTAAAAAAAAAAAAAACCGGTTTTTTCCGGTTGAACCGGGTTTTGACCCGTTCAACCCGGTTCAACCTGAAATCCGGTTATGTATGTGTATTTTAACCGGGTTACCGGCCGGTTCCCGGTTCAACCGGTTGAACCGGCCGGTTCAACCCGGTTTTGAAAACACTGGTTTCGTCTTTTGGTTTTATTTTTCACGGTTTTCGTCTTTTTTCTTTCTAATTCGAAAGTTTCTATATTCTCCATTGCTCTCAACTCAGTCATCTCTATTGTCGATAACATGTATAATATGTATTAATTCGGTCCTCTGTCTATTTTATAATTTTTTTAATTCTATGTATCTCTACTCTAATCACAACTACTTTTTTTTTTTCATTATTCTACTGTTTCTCTTCTTTGTTTTTTCTAATAAATTTTATTTTATTTCGTTAAGAATACTCTTGACTATTTTTATTTTCTCAACTTTTTGCAATTTGCAACTCTATGTTGTTTCACAGTTTTTTCTTAACTATTTATCTTCAGCTGAACAAAAGAAATGGCAAAAGTTTCATTTTAATATGTGAATCGTATCTCACAATTTTATTTTATTTTTTTTGGTTTTTACAATTGGTTTATATTTTGTTATTGTTCCGCTTTCTCTGTGTTTTTTTAATATGTATCCTTTATTTCTACAAACTTGTGTGGATTTGAAATTTTTTCATTTTATTGTATTTATCATATGATTTTTCTACACATTTTTTACCATAATTGTTTATTTTTAAGACCTTATTCATGATTGCTCATTATCTTCGTTCCTATTTCATCATCTTTAATATGTTTAGCAAATTTGTGTTGATTCATAGTAATTTCTTTTGCCGATTTTAAATAGTGTCAAATTATTACTCCCTCCATCCCAAATATATAGGCTTGTTTAACTTTTCACACAGATTAAGAAATTGTATTGGAAAAGTAAATTAAACAAGCCAAATTTCTATTATACCCCTATTTAATGATTATTATAGTTTCCAACATAATTAATACATAAGGTTATATTAGTAAATTAATTAGAAAAAATTACTTTATTTAGAAACAAGCCTATATATTTGAGACATTCGTAAAAGGAAAATAAGCCTATATAATTGGGACGGAGGGAGTATTATTTTTTTATTGATTACTATTAAGTTTATATTTTTTGTCAAACTTTAAAGGAGATGAAATTTTTCTTTGATGTGATATCCGTAAAAGTATATTCGAATACCAAAGAAAATATTTACAAAAGAATGGATTGTAAACGTATATAAATATATAAAATATTTAATTTATAGATTCCTATATCCCCATATTATCTTAAGTAGTTGATTAATGTATCGTGCCTTTGACATAAGAAACCAACGCCACATTGATAATCCGTAATTTCACCAATTTCTCAACTGCACTCAATGCCGTTAATTTGAAAAAATTATTTATGTTGTTTTGTGCTGATCCTTTAAAAAACAATAATACATAATAAATATTTTCACAATACTTCCAAATAAACAACTAACACGAGTAATTGTCTGATTAAAAAAAAATAGACCTAACAAGAGTAATTAAGTCAAGTCACGTTTCATTTTTTTTTTTTGATCGGACAAAGTTAGTTGTTAGATGTTAGTAGTTAGTACTACCAAGCACTCAAACACTCCACAAATTCACCAAGCCACCTTATAACTCCCATACTCCAATTCTTTCCCAAAGGGAATCGAACCTTGGTCTCCCATTCAATTGAGGAGCCCATTGGCCAGGTGGGCTAAGCCACCTGGTTAAAAAATTCGCTGAAATTTGTCGAATAAAATCAAATTCAATGGAGATGCGGGGGATCGAACCCCGTGCCTCTCGCATAAAATCACTTTATCCCCTCAAATATTAATAAACAATTTATTCATTAAATACCATATCTACAATAAATGTCCAAATAAGTGTGAGATGGGGGAGTATTAAAAATTAATGTAAACAAAGGTCAAGTCACGTTTCATACCAAAATTTGCTCACAAATTTCTCCCAAATTAAGATTTTACTTGGTTCACTTTGATTGAATTTGGTCGATTTGGTTTTATTTATTTTTATATTTTAAATTAAGCCTACTTCCATCGAATCAAATTTTATAAATTCACAAACAATCTAAATTTTGAATTTATATAATTTAAATGTTGAATTTATTTACTTGGCTATACATGCGAGCGCACATAGAAAAACGGGGATATTACTGTGCATTTTTTGGCCACGAGCAGACCTTTTATGAATAGATATACATTTCAACGGATAGATATGCATTTTAGAAGGAAAAAAATTGACTCCAAACTTATTTAAAAAAAAAATTATCACTTTATTTGTGTAAATTTATATTCTTTTCAATTTTCAATTGATGATTTTTTCTATTCTGGATTATATTATTTCATTTTCTACATTTTTTTTTAAGTTTTCTTTCCTTACAATATGTGTGACTCTACATAAGAATACAATTTGGCGAAACATAGATATTTTTATCTTAGATGATTGTCATGATTTCATTATTCTTTTCACTATGTGTAAATTAAGATTTTTTTTTCAGTCCCGCGTAAAAGCGGGTTTAATTTGCACTAGTAATTTACTATTAGTACTATACAAGATCTTGCAATAGAATACCTTGTACAGGCACTGCAAAAAAAAAAACGGTGATTTACGACGGTTTTAGCGACGATTTTTTGATCGTCGGAGAAACGAGGGTCGCTAAAATATAGCGACGGTGTTTTTCAAGACTGTCACTACTAACGACGACAGTAAATCCGTCTCTACTTATCGACGGTTCCCGGGCGGAATAAGCGTCGCTAATACAGTCGCTAAACCATCGATATTTTGTCGACGGTAATGACGTAATAATACCGTCGCAAACAACGACGAAAATCCGTCGTTATTAACGACGGAATATACCATCGACATTTGCGACGGTAATAATCCATCGACCTTTTAGCGGCGATTTCGTCTCTAAAACCGTCATTAAATCGGGAATTTTGAAAAAAAAAAAAATGGCTCCGCGGTGGTTCGAACCGGGCGAGGGCCGCCGGTTGAACCAGCGAACCACCCGAGCCACGGACCATCTCAAACCTAACCACCAAGGATTTCATATATAAGCCACCAAGCCTCCCAATTAAATGAGACATTTACTCGCTCCCGTGGGGGACCGAACACAGGACCTTGAGCGCCCGAGTGAGGATCAATTCCGCTCGGGCACTTGCTTCTTTGCGTTTACTTAATTAATTTAATTGTATATGTCCTAAAATTAATTTTTTTTTCATTTTTTTTTAAAATTCTTTATTTCAATTATCTTATTTAATAATTCAATTACATTTTAATATAATAATTTATATTTTATTTATAACTTATAATTAAATTAATTAAATTAAAATTGTATTTTTTTAAAACTTATTTTTAATAAAATTAATTCTATATTAATTTACAATTATTTTTTTAATTTTTTTATTTCAATTATCTTATTTAATAATTCAATTACATTTTAATATAATAATTTATATTTTTTAATTTATAACTTATAATTAAGTTAATTAAATTAAAATCGTATTTTTTTAGCTTATTTTTAATAAAATTAATTCTATATTAATTTACAATTATTTTTTTTTTAATATTTTATTTCAATTATCTTATTTAATAATTCAATTACATTTTAATATAATAATTTATATTTTTAATTTATAATTTATAATTAAATTAATTAAATTAAAATCGTATTTTTTTTAAACTTATTTTTAATAAAATCAATTCTATATTAATTTACAATTAATTTTTTTTTTCAATTATCTTAATTAATTAATGATTCAATTGCATTTTAATATAATAATTAAGTTATTTTCATATTTACAATGATTATAGTTTTTTAAATTTATATTGGATAATTACCAAAAAATAAATTATGTTTATAACAAAATTAAATAACTTGTAATATCATAATAGAGCGTCGTCAACGTGAAATATTACAAATGAAATACTATATAATTATTATTCGTCATCCTCATCGTTGCCCCCATCTGTATTATCATCATCCTCCTCCTCCTCCTCCTCCTCCTCCTCCTCCTCCTCATCCTCCTCCTCCTCATCCTACTCATCCTCCTCCTCCTCGTCCTCCACTTCCTCATCACCGTCTTCATTCTCCTCTTCCTCACCATCTTCATTCCCTTCCTCGCCGCTGTCAATCTCTATCAAATCTGGATTTGCAGTTGTTAAGTCTACGAAAAAGATTTGTATGCACCCGGTTTGAGTGGCAAATGTTTCCGTTTGGAACGGAGGCGTAACAACTTCTGGCGGTTGAATTCGGTTTAGAACTTGCACGATGATCTCGCCTTTACTTTGCAAACAACCATCCATTCATTATTTGCTCGAACTCGGATACATTGCAAGAGTATACTTGGGATACCGAGTAGCAAACACAAAGCGAATCATAGCCCTGGGATATCTTCTTTTCTTCTATGAACATCGACCCGGTTTGTATTCGGGATGAATCAAAGCGGATGGATCATACCAATCACACTTGAACAACACAACATCTTTTGCGGGAACCCCGGATATCCTTCTTCAACGACTTCTTGCAGGTGTCCGAAGTAGTCACGGCTTTCTCCATCGAACATTGCACTGTTAATGCAAACACCACTGTTCACAGTAGATTTGGTGTATGCATAATCCACTGTATGAAATTTGTAACCATTTACATATTATCCTTGGTACGTGTTGACCACACGTAGTGGTCCTCTACTGAGATCCCGCATGAATGAGTTCACAATTCCACCATTATAGCCCTGTGACGCGACGATTTGAGGTTAAATATATAATTGTAAACATTTAATATGAATTTATTAATAAACAACGGTTTAGAACCACTCACATAGTTTTGGAACCACTCTGCAAAACCACGAGTAATAAATATTCACCTACTTGTGCATCTGAGATGTTTGGATCTATATGGTGTAGCTCTTCAGTAAAGATCTTAATTGAAAGCAATATATTATATTAATCAACTATTATATAATAAATTAATTAATATTCTAATAATTATGTAAATGATACGTATATGAAATACTTACTCAATGTACGGTTGGACTTCCTCACAATTGAATAGCACATATTTATGTGCAGCTTCAATCTCTTGTCGGTTCAACCATCGTCGTTCATTTGTCTTACCCAAACATCGACCTAGAAACTTAAACACGGACAACATACCATCAATATCATCAGCAACATTGTCTGTGCCTCTACCGTCGTAATTACGAGGCTCGTTTCTCTACCTTGTTCTAACATGATCCTCGAAATAGTAAGAACAAAATGTTGTAACCTCCTCACACAAGTAGGCATTAACAATTGATGCTTCAACTTTTGCCTTTTGTTTAGCATTGAGCTTCAAGTTATGTAGATACCTATAGATATATAATAAAAAAACAATTATAAGATCAAAACATAAATATATTAATATTTGTATAAATAGTTGTGAAGTGAAGGTTTACCTCTCAAATGGATACATCCACCTATATTGCACAGGACTGGCAATTTTGGCTTCATATGCTAAGTGCACCGGCAAGTGCTCCGTCGAATCAAAGAAGCTTGGAGGGAAAATGCGCTCCAACTTGCATAAAATAACTGGAATGTCTTTCTCCAAACGGACCATGTCGTTCGACGTAATCATTGTAGACGTTAAATCTTTGAAGAATAAACTCAACTAAGTTACAACCCTCCAGATATTGTTCGGTAGGAATTCCCAGAATGTGAGGGGCAACAGTCGTTGCATAAACACGTGACAATCGTGGCTTTTCATCCCGGACACCTTCCCGTTTGATGTGTTTACACAACGACTCAGATTGGAGACATAGTCATCTGGAAATCCCAGATCTTCAATCCAATTACACAAAGCCACTTTATGTCTCTTATCAAGTGTGTAATTGACTTGGGGATACCTTCCGGTAAGTTCATCCCTCTTCAAGTGATCACATTTGCATATCTCGTTCAGCTCATCACGCGACTTTGTAGTGTCTTTTGTCTTGCCCTCTGTGTTCATAATTGTGTGGAACAAGTTATCAAATACATTCTTTTCGATGTGCATCACATCTAAGTTGTGCCGAATCAAAAGTGAGCTCCAGTAGGGCAAGTCCCTATAAATGTTCTTCTTCTTCCAACCACCTGGTACCATTTTATTATGCTCATCCGCATGTTCTTCTGTTGTTTTCCTCAATCCCTTCTGATTAATTTGATTTAACAACATGGAGCCTGCATGAATGCAAAGAGTTATAAGTTAATTAATTTATCATATGTAGATAGAAATACATTAATTAATTTAAAACAACTAATATAAAAATACCTAATCTCTTTTTTAAACCCTTTTTTATAACGACTGTGTTCTTGATAAAGTCCTTTTTATTCTTTCGAAAAGGATGATCTTCTGGTAAAAACTTTCGATAGTTATCAAACCATGAAACTTTTCTGCTAAGCGGGAGACTGAAAGTGTCAGAATCCTCTATGCAGTAAGGACATGCTTGTTTCCTAGCCGTCCTCCATCCGGACAATATAGAGTACGCAGGATAGTCGCTGATCGTCCAGAGCAGGGTAGCCCTCATTGGGAAGTTCAGCTTTCTCAATACATCGTATGTGAGCACTCCATTATCCCACAGATGTATTAAGTCTCTTATCTGTTGGGATTATACTGGAAAGTATGCTTTTTACTTTGTATAATCAAAACTGAATTTCGGACTTATTTGCTGAAATAAATTGTTTATCACTGATGCTTTAAATATCATTGAATGTTACATATATTTCTTTTGCATAATTTTTTCAATAATTCGTGACGTGTTACATTGTAGTTAATTTAGTGATACCGGATCACGAAGATTAAATTAACGGTCCTTGTAACTAAAAAGTACGTCATTCACGACCTAGATGAAATGAACAACCCATCGTGAAAGGTTGAAGTGTAAGGCTCAGATTGGCTTGTCTTGACCAAGAGATTACACTAGTGCATGGTGATAATTTGAATAGGACCCTCTGAGGAGGATAAATTCTTCTTGAACTGAACAAGGAAGAATTAGACCTCAGTGGTTCGTTATTTCTTAATCTTCGTTCCTTAAATAGGATCACGTGTGGTTGGTAACTATTGCTTTGACTTATCATGGGTAGAAAATCAACGAGATTCAATACTTTTTATCTTGGGCAATATTATTGGTCACATATGATTGTTAAGATTTAATCTGAAGAATCGTGCAAAAACGCTTGTTCGATTTGCCCCCTTGGGAGGTTCATAAGCTTTATCATACCAAATCTTGCAAGTGGAATTAGTTTCCGCTATGGATGATAATGTTGAACCGTTCCTTGACCAAGGACAAAAGATATTAATTAACGGAAAGCTATTTCAGTGGCTTGAATTAATTAATGGGCTAGATAATCTTAAACACGGGAAATAATAACAAGGAGTCATATTGGTATTTGTAGTATGGGTTAAGATGGATAGTCAATATTAATTATGTAGTGGGATTAATTAATATTTATGGGCTTGAATAATATTGTGGCTCAATATTGATAATTCAAGATCCATTGGAAGGTCCAATCTTAATTCTCCTAAAGGCCTTCGAGTAGCCCAACATATAGTCAATAACAGAAAAAAGGTGTTTAAAATAAAATAAATATTGTTGCTTATTTTTCCTCATTTATTTCGAAATTTATGGATAAAAGGGGAGAAAGATTTTTTTTTGAATTTTGTTATGGAATGAAGATATGTATTCTTGGAATACAAGATTATCTCATTAAATTTAAGAAATCTCCCACTTGGTTATCTATGAGAGAATTTTGATTTTTTTTGATAAATTAAGGGCAAGAAAGATTTTCTTGATTTTCTTGAAAAGATATTATGGAAGATATGTATTTCTTGAAATACAAGAATATCTCATAAATTCAAGAAGATCCAAATCTTGGAATCTTGACTCATAATTTTCGAAATTATCCATAACAAAGAGTAGGTGGGATTTTTGTGGAATATTATAATTATGGGAAAAAGAATATAGGAGATATATTCAAGATTTCTTGGAGATCAAGAAAAGATTTTCCCACATTATTTTATGGCCACAATTTTCGACCACCTATGCCCTATAAATAGGGGATGATTCTTTCATTCCCAAGTACAATTCCATGTGCTGGAAAAATTAGAAAATCCACAAAGGTGGTGCAACATAATTTATTTTCCTTTTGTTATTTGTTCACATGTATCCTACCACCGGACAGTCGAACAAGGACTAAGGGAATACTTGAGAAGTTCTTTTGGTTAGTCTTATCAGCCAGATCATTGCCGTCCCAAGAGGTACGTTCACGTAAACTCGTAGAATTCCGCATGCGTAGGATTTACGTGAATTAATTATATGCATGATATGTTGTTGAATTATTATTTGAATTAATCTAGGATTAATTCATGCTAGTAATAATTATAAGAATTAAATTTGTATTTAAATATTCACCCCGAATAGATCTGTGCAAATCATTCCCCAACAACACCGGTATCGAGCGGTTTAAGACTCTGAATTTTTAAATTGTAATTTAATTACCGACATTAAATTTGAAATTGGATAGTAGAATTCTTTGGATCATTTTTGCGGTATCCAATTGTCATGGAATTTAATGTGTTTATTTATGCATGCATATGAATTGTGTTTTTAATTCGATTCGTTCGGATTCGTTTTTGCCTCGAGAGAAAATCCACGAAGTAGATTAGGATTTGTTTGATTTGATCAATGTAATAAACTAGTTCAGATCTAGGTTTATTTATTTTTTGTAAATAAATTATAACTTAGGATCAAAAACGAAAATGAAGAATTAAAGGATAAAATCCAGAACCGGCGTGGCGGCGCGGTTGTCCGCGAAATGTGCCAAGTGAGGCACGCATACAAGACGATGCGGACGCGCTGCAGCACGACGGGCGCCGCAAGGCCGAGGCCGAAAGGCGAGGATAGATAGGCGAAAACGGGCAGCGCTAAGCGACGCGCACTTCGGGCGGAGCGGATCAAGCGGACGGAGGCGGATGGCGGCGGATGCTGCTGTATGATTATCTGCCGCCGCTTAGCGATTGCCGGACGCTACAGAGGCGCCAAAAGGCACCGGGGGCGGCTTTGCCGAATCTGGCGAGGGCCAAAGGTGACTTGGCAGTGGCGGCCGGATGAGGGTGCATCCCGGCCGAAGAAAGCTACTTGGCGTGGCGTTTCGAGACGGAGTATTTTTTCGAGACGATCAAGTGGGAGAAATTCAAGACGGTGTTTCTTCGAGATCAAGCCAAGAAAAATTAAACCATGACAATTGGATAATTTGTGCCCAATATGTTTATTTTTCTGCTTTGCTTGATTTATCATTGTGCTATCTTATGCTTTATTTAATTTGTTTAAATGTGTTTGCATGAGATTTGCCCAAAGAAAAATCTCACATTCAAAAATTACTAAGTATGTTTAAATAATTAATTGACAATTTTATTCCGAATAATAAAATTGAATTAATTTTGACCTTCATGATTTATTTATTTGTGAATTCTTTTGGAGAAATTTCCTCCACGGGACCGGTCAAAAAGATAGCTTTCACATGAATGAATTCCAAATGGATGATTGTGGGTTATTATTAGTGGCGGCGATGACCCCCCACGAGGCTCGTTCAATCTGAAATAATAATCATGTATTTAATCATGGTTATTACTTAGGTATAAAATTGATATGCATATACTTCCCCGAAGTCCTGTCAATTTTATATTGGTCAAGTGGGGAGCCAACTATTAACTTTGGATATTAAAGGTTTATAATTGTTTGTTTGTAACATGCTTGAATGTGTTTAAATAATGACCCACCCCACGTGGCTTATTTAAATTGTTTTGAGATGTTGGCTGATGCATGTTCATATTTTTTTGAGATTTTAATATGATGCATGTGATCGAACCTTGTGATATATTTGTGCTTATGCATATTATTATTTATTTGGGTTCATCATGTCGCAACCTTTTAATCCACTATTCAATATACTTAAAGACAATTTGCTCTTTGGAGAAAATTTTGTTGATTGGAGTAAATAAACTTACTATTGTCCTCATCGCACACAAAGCCATAACGGGTTCTCACCACACCTAAACCGGAAAAGCGAAAGGATGAGTCCACTCAAAAGCGGTTAAGAAAGAGTATCTTTGATCGGGGGCGATCCAACGAAATGGCAAAGTGTACCATCTTGGCTTCTATGTCGGATGTGTTGCAACACCAACACGAGCGTTGAGACCGCTGCGAGACATCATGACTAGTCTTAAAAGCGATGTTTCAACATCGAACCAGGTGTGGCTCGTCCGGATCACCATGAGGACTTGCTCTCTATGAAAATGGTGGAGGGAAGGCCATAAGGGAGCACGTTCTCCAGATGATGGCTCACCTTAATAAACTTGAGGTACTTGGCGCTGAATACGATATCGAGATCCAAATTGATTTCGTGCTCCACTCTCTGCCGAAAAGTTTTGAAGCGATTAAATTTGAACTACCGGATGAATAATCGAAGTTCTCGATGCCTGATCTGTTGCAAGCTTTAGTCTCGGCGGAGGAGATATTGGGGCAGAAAAGCCAAGCCTTGGTGGCAAATGGACCTTCTTCTTCTTCTAGACCAAGGGGTGGTAAGAACAAGAAAAGGGGCAAAGGCCACAAGCAAGTGAACTCAAGTGTTGCCAATGGCAAAGAAAAGGTGAAGAATGGTGGTGGAGTGAACAAGCCAGCTAAGGGGAAGTGCTTCAACTGCGGTGAGAAAGGACATTGGAGGTCAACCTGTTCCAGACCCAAAAGGAATGGAAAGAAAGCTAATTCTCACGCACTAGTTGTTGAAACTTGTTTAGCGGCGTATGCTTCCTATTTATGGGTAGTGGATACGGGATCCACTGATCATGTTTGTTTCACATTACAGGGGTTCAAACTGACCCGACAACTTAGTGGGAGTGAGATCCTCATCACACTGGGCGATGCTACGAGAGTGGCAGCTGAAGCAGTGGGAGAAGTGCACCTGTCTTTTGAAGACAGAGTTTTAATTTTAAGAGATATTCTTTACGTTCCGAATTTTAGAAAGAATTTGATTTCAGTTTCTAAACTTTTTTATGATGGATATTCAGTTACTTTTAATAAAGTTGTTACCATTTCTCTTTTTGATAAATTTATCTATCATGGAACGTTGTCGAATAATCTCTATACAATTAACTGTGCACACCACTCACGAAATGCATCCTATAACACATCAACTGTTTCCGAGAAAAGAAAACGTTCATCAGACGTGAACGAGACACTTCTTTGGCATCTAAGATTGGGTCATATTAATTCAAAGAGGATCCAAAGGTTGGTGAAAGACGGTTCACTGGAGTCTCTCCAAGTTAAACCAATTCCAACTTGCGAATCATATTTGGAGGGTAAAATGACCAAGAGGGCATTCGGAGGCAAGGGGAATAGAGCCAAAGAAGTGTTAGAAATCGTTCACACAGACGTATGTGGTCCAATGTCAACCATGGCAAGAGGAGGTTACGAGTATTTCGTCACTTTTATTGATGACTACTCGAGGTACAGTTATATTTTCCTTATGAAGCATAAATCTGAGACCCTTGAGAAATTCAAAGAATTTAAGGCTCAAGCAGAGAATCATAGGGAAAAACGTATCAAGTTTCTACGATCTGATCGTGGAGGTGAGTACCTCAGCGATGAGTTTTTGAACTACTTGTCGGATGAAGGGATTGCATCCCAGCTGACTGCACCCGGAACCCCTCAACAAAATGGGGTTGCAGAGCGAAGAAACATAACTCTTTTGGAAATGGTTAGATCTATGATGAGTTATGCGGATCTTCCCAAGTCGTTCTGGGGTCATGCCTTGGAAACAACAACTTACATTCTAAACTTGGTGGCATCCAAATCAGTTCCCAAAACTCCCAAAAAATTGTGGACCGGGCGCAAGCCTAGTATGAGACACATGAGAATTTGGGGGTGTCCGGCCTACGTGTTGGACAAGGAAGCCGGAAAATTGGATCCTCGATCAGAATTAAGGTTGTTTGTAGGATACCCCGATGGAACAAAAGGGTGTATGTTCTATGGTCCCGAAGATCAAAAGGTGGTAATAAGCACCCACTTTAGATTTTTGGAAGAAGACTATATGAACGAAAGAAGACCCAGAAGTGAGATTACCTTAAATGAGCTAAGAAGGCAAACCTCAATGCCAACTGTACAATATGATATACCAAACGACACACTTACACAACCGGAGCCTCGTCGTAGTGGGAGGGTTGTGAAATAGCCCGAGAGATTCATGGGAATAGGAGAGTCTTCGGACTTGATTCCGCAGACAAGACGAATCGGACCCATGGACATATGACGAGGCAATCCAAGATAAGGATCTGATTCTTGGCAAGCAAGAATGAAAGCCAAAATGGGTTCTATGTTTCATAACAAAGTGTGGGAGCTAGTCGAACCACTTAATGGGGTCAAACCCATTGGTTGCAAGTGGGTGTATAAGAGGAAAAGAGGACCGGACGGGAAGGTGGAAACCTTCAAAGCAAGACTAGTGGCGAAAGGTTATACTCAGAAAGGAGGATCGATTATGAGGAAACTTTTTCGCCCAGTAGCCATGCTTAAGTCCATCCAGAGTATTCTTTATCGATTCTTTGTACATCTTGACTTTGAAATTTGGCAAATGGATGTCAAGACAGCTTTTCCTTAACGGAAGTCTTGATGAAGAGATCTATATGCAACAACCCCAAGGTTTCATTGAAAAAGGCCAAGAACACCTAGTTTGTAAGCTCATGAAGTCCATTTACGGACTCAAACAGCATCGAGCTTGGAACCAATGTTTTTGATCATGTTATAAAGTCTTATGGGTTCGATCAAAATGAGTTCAAAAGTTGTGTGTACAAAAAACGCGTGTCGAAGCTGCATTGGTATTCTTAGTACTATCGTGAGGCGACATTACGATCATCGGGAACGATGTGAAGGTGTTATCAGACGTAAGGGCATGACTTTCAAAACAGTTTGATATGAAGGACTTAGGGGAAGCGACACACATCCTTGGGATCAAGATCACTCGAGATCGCAAGAAAAGGATGATAGGCTTATCGATGCTTCATACATAGACCTTTGTCTTGAACGATTCAAAGATGCAAGATTCCAAGAAAGGCTTCGTACCTTTTCGGACATGGAATCCATCTATCCAAGAAAATGTCCCCTAAGACCTTGAGAGATAGATGACATGAGAGGTATTCTTATGCTTGGTACCGCCGGAAGCCTTATGTATGCAATGTGCGGTATGAGACCGGATATCTGCTTTGTCGTTGGCATGGTGGCAAGGTATCAAAGTAACCTGGGGAAAGAGCATTGGACGGCAGTTAAAAACATTCTGAAGTATCTGAAAAGAACTCGGGATAAAATGTTAGTTTATCAGTCAGATAGTCCAATCCCCCGGCCACTGGCGGACTCGTATTTCCAATCGACATAGACTCGGAAAATCTACCTCGTTAGTGTGTTTTGCATGGGGAAGGAGCCGTGACATGAGAAGCGTTAAGCAGAAATGCATCGCAGATTCTACCATGGAAGCCGAATATGTAGTTGTTTGCGAGGCAGCGAAAGAAGCGGTTTGGCTCAAGAATTTCCTAAAGGACTTGAATGTGGTTCTGAATTTGCCCAACAGAATCACTGTTTATTGTGACAATGCCGGAGCAGTTGCAAATTCAAGGGAACCAAGAGCCCACAAGGCCAGCAAACACATTGAAAGGAAATACCATCTTATACGAGATATCGTTAAGAGAGGAGATATAGATGTGGCAAAGATAGCGTCTGAGGACAACCTAGCAGATCCATTCACAAAAGTACGCCTCTGAATACATTCGAGAGACATGTGGAAGGAATGGGTGTCAAGACCGTTGTCAATCTGCTTTGAGTATAAGTGGGAGAAATTATTAGGTTCGTGTAGGTGACATTAGATGTCACGGACTACACGAGACATGTTGTAGTATACTTAAAACCAGACTTTGAGTATAAGTGGGAGATTGTTGGGATATAATCAAAACTGAATTTCGAACTTATTTGCTGAAATAAATTGTTTATCACCGATGCTTTAAATATCATTGAATGTTACATATATTTACTGCATAATTGTTCAATAATTCGTACGTGTTACATTGTAGTTAATTTAGTGATACCAGATCACAGAAGATTAAATTAACAGTCCCTTGTAACTAAAAGTACGTCATTCAAGACCTAGAACCCATCGTGAAAGGTTGAAGTGTAAGGCTCAGATTGGCTTGTCTTGACCAAGAGATTACACTAGTGCATGACTGATGCACTGAATAGGACCTACATGAGGATAAATTCTTCAGAACTGAGCAAGGAAGAATTAGACCTCAGTGGTTCGTTATTTCTTAATCTTCATTCCTTAAATAGGATCACGTGTGGTTGGTAACTATTGCTTTGACTTATCATGGGTAGAGAATCAACGAGATTCAATACTTTTTATCTTGGGCAATATTATTGGTCACATATGATTGCTAAGATTTAATCTGAAGAATCTCGTGTGCAAATGCTGCATTGTTCGACGGCCCCTTTGGGAGGTTCATAAGCTTTATCATACCAAATCTTGCAAGTGGAATTAGTTTAGGGTATGGATAATAATGTTGAATTGTTCCTTGACCAAGGACAAAATATATTAATTAACGGAAAGTTATTTCAAATGGCTTGAATTAATTAATGGGCTAGATAATCTTAAACACGGAAATAATAACAGGGAGCCATATTGGTATGTAATATGGGTTAAGATGGATAGTGCAATATTAATTATGTAGTGGGATTAATTAATATTTATGGGCTTGAATAATATTGTGGCTTAATATTGATAATTCAAGATCCATTGGAAGGTCCAATCTTAATTCTCCTAAAGGCCCCCTGAGTAGCCCAACATATAGTCCAATAACTGAAAAATGTGTTTAAAATAAAATAAATATTGTTGCTTATTTTTCCTCATTTATTTCGAAATTTATGGATAAAAGGGGAGAAAGATTTTCTTTGAATTTTGTTATGGAATGAAGATATGTATTCTTGGAATACAAGGTTATCTCATTAAATTTAAGAAATCTCCCACTTGGTTATCTATGAGAGAATTTTGATTTTTTTTGATAAATTAAGGTCAAGAAAGATTTTCTTGATTTTCTTGAAAAGATATTATGGAAGATATGTATTTCTTGAAATACAAGAATATCTCATAAATTCAAGAAGATCCAAATCTTGGAATCTTGACTCATAATTTTCGAAATTATCCATAACAAAGAGTAGGTGGGATTTTTGTGGAATATTATAATTATGGGAAAAAGAATATAGGAGATATATTCAAGATTTCTTGGAGATCAAGAAAAGATTTCCCCACATTATTTTTTGGCCACAATTTTCGACCACCTATGCCCTATAAATAGGGGATGATTCTTTCATTCCCAAGTACAATTCCATGTGCTGGAAAAATTAGAAAATCCACAAAGGTGGTGCAACATAATTTATTTTCCTTTTGTTAATTGTTCACAAGTATCCTACCACCGGATAGTCGAACAAGGACTAAGGGAATACTTGGAAGTTCTTTTGGTTAGTCTTATCAGCCAGATCATTGTCGTCCCAAGAGGTACGTTCACGTAAACTCGTAGAATTCCGCATGCGTAGAATTTACGTGAATTAATTATATGCATGATATGTTGTTGAATTATTATTTGAATTAATATAGGATTAATTCATGCTAGTAATAATTATAAGAATTAAATTTGTATTTAAATATTCACCGCGAATAGATCTGTGCAAATCATTCCCCAACATTATCAGGGGCTGAAGGAAAACATCTAGTTTGTCATTTGGATTCTTTGGACTAGGAACCAATACCGTGAGAAACATCGTTTGGGGCTTCATGCACATCCACGGAGGTAGATAATACGGAGTCAATATAACCGGTCATAACGAATACTGCTTACCGTGCATTCCAAATGGACAAAAACCATCAGTGCTGAGACCTAACTGAACGTTCCTAGGTTCGTCAGAAAAAATAGGAAATACCTCGTCAAGATGTTTTCAGGCCATCGAGTCAGCAGGGTGTCTCATCTCTAAGGTATGAAGATCAGTCTCTGTATGATGTCATGTCATATCTTTGGCTGTGACACTAGATTGATACAATCTCTGAAGCCGAGGAATGATAGAGAGGTAATACATCATTTTATTTGCCACTTTCTTCTTCTTATTCTGCTTCCCTCGACTGTCAGTCCAGTTCCGACGCGGTACTTTGTACTGAGAGTGCTCTCAAAATCTGCACTTATCAAGATTCGCGTCTTCTTCATTACCCCAGAATAACATGCAGTTATTAATACAACAATCAATACTCTCTACTGGTAGACTCATACTCTTCAAAAAATCTTGGCTTGATATTCTGTAATAAGCACCTTATTACCGGGAGGACATACCTCATTGATCAACTTACTAATCTGGTTATAAGCTCTTTGAGAAAGTTTGTTCTCAACCTTGATAGCCATGAGTCAAGCATTGAATGACAACAGAGAGTGAGTTTGACATCCATCATATAGATCTTCATCAGCTGCTTTGAGTATTCTGTAAAAATTAGTTGCTTCCTCATTTGGTTCCTCCTCCATAGCCTCATCTTGAATCCCACCAGCTTCCCTGATCATCGTATGATACATATCCGGTGTATCCACTGCAGGTGGCTCGAACTGTACTCCTGGATCATCGAATCCATGATCATCGTGTGTCTCATTGTATTCAAGAGTATTATAATACACTTCAAGGTCATTGAAATCAACATTCCACCGCTCTTCACCATGACATGTCCAATTGTAGTAATATGGAACAAAACCATTCATGATGATATGTGTTTGAACATCCACAGTCTCTGTGTATGACTTGTTTTGACATTTTTTTGCACTACACAGACATCTTATACGACCTTCTGAATTTGTTGCACCATGATTAATTGCAAACTGAATGAAGTTATTAACTTCATTCAAGAACTCCATATTTATACTTCCGTTGATAAGTCAAGGAGTCGAATACATCCACTGACGATTCAGATATTCCATTTGTTTCAAATCATTATCAATATGTTAATTCTACAAAAAATTTGATAGAGTTTCGTCTGTATACGTAAATATCCAAATATATTCTTCTATCAAATAACATCAAATACATTCATTTAACATAAACTATCTACCCAATATTCATCTAGCTATGATCACAACATTCATTTAACATAAACTATCGATAAAATATATGTCCATACCAAACTTATAACATTACACTATATATATTTTTAGTTAAACTGGTAGAAATGTGAAAACGTACCGTAAAATCGTCCTCGAGGAGTAAATATATTTCCTCTACACAATATGCACTTCAAAAAATGATTTTCGCCTCTATCTACACAAAATTTGATTTTCGAAAGTTTTTGTTTGTTTTCGACTTTTTTGCAGGCTGAGGTGCCTGGTTTTTGTTAAATTTTAGCAACGGATTCAGCGACGGTCACTAGAAACCTCCGCTAATAGCGACGGTTCAGCGACGGATATTTCCGTCGTTCATGGCGACGATTTAGCGACATAATTTTAAATAACCGTCGCTAAGTCCGTCGCTAAATACACGATTTTTTAAAAAAAAACATAAATTAAAATTGTTCAATGCTAATTAGAAATTAAAAACAAAAACATAAAATTAAAAATTGTTCATAACATAATTAAAATAACAATGATCCTAGAAGGGATCTGCCCTCCAAACAGCTACAATCGACTCCCAAACTTCGTGCCCAAGTTCTTCTGATAAATCCACCCCGTGTTCCCTCCACTGCGTACGCCACTTGTACATCATGTTATGGTAACGCGATTGAGCAAGTTTACAAAATACATTATAAACTACATCGGTCTCGAGCTCGGGACTCCACGTAGTTTGTTTCTATATTTTGAAAATAATACAATAATTAATTAAATTAATTTTAACAATATATATTAAAATAACATATTTTAAGTAAATTTTATACCTTAAACTCCTCAAAATACAATTGAGGTTGATCAGTTGACACATTTTTCCAACGATAAGCGTTGACAGCAATTCCCACCCTCATAATGACGTTGTTGGCTATACAGGAAGCCTCGTGACCAGGTACAATACTATAACACATTAAAAAATAAATACAGAATTAATAATTATTGTATGAAATTAATTAATTATATAATTATTATCGTATAAAACAAAAACACTTACGCTCCATTAACAATATTGATAAATAAATCAGTAGTAGGCCTTCTGGATGAAGCAGGAACACCACCAATTTCAGCAGCCATCCAAATAAAATATGAAATTTATATATTAATTATATTATATAAAATAAAATTAAATATAAATAAATATACGAAAAAATAATTAAAGTAGTACCGTGAATATCGAAGAATATAGATGAACGAGACTTGTTTGTATTGCTTTCTGATTTGATTGATGAAATAAATGGGCAGGCTGGGCGTGTATTTATAGAATTGGATTTAGCGACGGATTTCAAAAAACCGTCGCTAAAGTCTACCAAAATTAATGACACCGCCTCCCAACTGGCGGATCCTCGCAACGGGCGTATCTCTTCGTTTTCTGCAAAGTATAGCGACGGTTTTTTGAAAACCGTTGCTAAGTTCGTCGCTAATACTGTCGATTCGGACTTTCCGTCGATGAACCGTCGGTAAACCGTCGCTGACGCCGATGGTTTTATAATCCATCTAAATGTTGTGATTTTGACGGTTTGACTAAAACCGTCGGCAAAACCGTCGTTATTAACGACGGTCTTGTTAACCGTCGGTAATTTTCGTCGTTAAAACGCGCCTTTTTTGTAGTGAGGTGCACCATCCAATATCTTGTGTTGAGTGAGAAACCAAATGCGTTGTACTGTCATACTAGTTTTAAAATGATAATATCCCACAACTAAACTTCAATTAAGTAGAACTAGTATTTCACCCGAGCGATGCTCTATAGGTCTTACTTACTAATTACTATACTATATGCTCCTTCCATTTTTTTTTTAAATATTGTTGTAGCCTTTTGAAATATTTGTATAATAAATGTCGTTCTTGTATTTTCTCCCATTTTATCTCATATGTACCCTTTATCTTACAAAAATGTGTTGTGCGTATAATTCTTTAGCCAATAGTAATTATTGTTAAGAATATTTGAATAATATTAACTACGGGTAGCTTTGGCACAAAAATATATCCTTAATTTATCTATAAAAAAAACTCAAAATGACATCTAAAGACAATGGAGGGCATAGTAAATTAATTATGAATTTATACATTTTCAACTTAATGAGAAGTATGACCCAAATATCAAGTGAAAGTTTGTCTCACGTGTATAAGATAGTTTTACACAAATTCTCTTTTAATATAATAATCCTATACGTAATTTATTTTTCTTATTTATGTATATTATTATTAGATTGTTAATTCATTATATATAAGATAATGTTTAGTGTGTAGAAATTTTAGTTATATATTACATTTAAATATAATATTTTGCTAACAACACTCTGATGTTTGGGGTCCTTGTCCTGTTACATCGAAACTTATATTTCGTTATT
The DNA here is from genome assembly GCA_037126765.1 of Stenogyne calaminthoides. Classification (NCBI taxonomy): domain Eukaryota; kingdom Viridiplantae; phylum Streptophyta; class Magnoliopsida; order Lamiales; family Lamiaceae; genus Stenogyne; species Stenogyne calaminthoides. The sequence goes on from JBBCBC010000030.1 coordinate 7,255,991, forward strand.
TTGTAACCTTTGTTGATGATTGTTCTCGAATGACATGGTTATATCTAATGAAAAATCGTTATGAGTTATTTACCCACTTTTCTACCTTTTGTGCTGAGATTAATACTCAATTTGGTGTGTCTGTGAAAATCTTGCGAAGTGATAATGCTAAGGAATATCTTTCTGAAGCATTTCGTTATTATATGTTGCACAATGGCATTCTTCATCAAACATCCTGTGTTGACACACCGTCTCAAAATGGTGTGGCTGAGAGAAATAATAGACATCTTCTTGAAACTGCTCGAGCTTTGTTATTTGCCATGCAAGTTCCTAAACCCTTTTGGGCGGATACTGTCTCTACTGCGTGCTTTCTCATTAATCGCATGCCATCTTCTATCCTTCGTGGTGAGTCACCTTTTCATGTCCTATTTCCATCTCAGTCTCGGTTTTCTATTGAGCCCACGATATTTGGTTGCACTTGTTTTGTTCGGGATGTTCGGCCTCAGGTCACAAAACTGGATCCGAAATCTTTGAGGTGCATTTTCTTGGGCTATTCTCGGGTTCAAAAAGGATATCGATGTTTTTGTCCTAGTCTCAACAGGTACCTTGTATCTGCTGATGTTGCGTTTTCTGAACATACACCTTTCTCTCGTTCCACTCCTCCTCCCACTGAGGGGGAGGATACAGAGTTTCTGATATATACAGTCCCTATCCCAGTTGTTCCTCCATCTGATTCCACTAGGCCTCCTATCCTACAGACATACACTCGTCGTCCACGACCTCCTGTTCCTGCTACTGATTTGGATCCTGATACGCCGGTTTCATGTCCTGAAGCGTCAATATCTTCGTCGACAGATCCTTCTTCGAGTGATGATCTTCCATTGCTCTTCGAAAAGGTAAACATTCTTGCACTTATCCAATTTCCTCTTTTGTTTCATATGATCACTTATCCCCTTCCTCTCGAGCTTTTGTTTCTTCTCTCGAGACTGTTCCTAACAATGTTCAAGAAGCTTTGGCCCATCCTGGTTGGCGTAATGCCATGATTGAGGAAATGAATGCATTAGATACTACCGGCACTTGGACTTTGGTGGATCTTCCTGTAGGTAAACGACCTATTGGCTGCAAATGAGTGTTTACTGTCAAAGTTAATCCTGATGACTCTGTGGCTCGATTGAAAGCTCGCCTTGTTGCCAAAGGCTATGCTCAGACTTATGGTGTTGACTATTCTGACACCTTTTCTCCTGTTGCCAAACTTACCTCGATAAGGCTCTTGGTTTCATTGGTAGCTACTAATCATTGGCCTTTGCACCAGTTGGACATCAAGAATGTCTTTCTCCACGGTGACCTCGTTGACACTATTTATATGGAGCAACCACCTGGCTTTGTTGCTCAGGGGGAGACTCATAAGGTATGTTATCTTCAAAAATCTTTGTATGGTTTGAAACAGAGCCCTCGTGCATGGTTTGGTACTGTTACTCGTGCTGTTGAGAAGTTTGGTATGAAGCAAAGTAAATCTGATGATTCTGTTTTTCACATGTGTTCTGAGGGTGGTATTATTTTGATGGTTGTGTATGTGGACGATATTGTGATCACTGGGAGTGATGTTAAAGGGATTGCATCTTTGAAAGCTTTCCTTCCTACTCAGTTTACTACCAAGGATTTGGGGACACTTAAGTATTTTCTTGGTGTTGAAGTGAGCAGGAGTAAGAAGGGAATTTTCCTGTCTCAAAGAAAGTATGTGCTCGATTTACTTTCTGAAACAGGAAAATTGGGAGCTAAACCATGTAGCTCTCCAATGGTTCCGAATTTGCAGCTTACAAAATAGTGTGTTATTTGATGATCCCGGAAGATACAGAAGGTTGGTTGGAAAGCTGAATTATCTTAGGGTTACACGTCCAGATATTGCTTACCCCGTCAGTGTAGTGAGTCAATATATGTCATCACCAACTATTGATCACTGGAAGGCGGTAGAACAAATCTTATGTTATTTGAAAGGAGCCCCTGGACGTGGAATTGTGTATAGTGACCATGGTCACAAGAAGGTTGAATGTTTTTCCGATGCTGATTGGGCAGGGTCAAAGGAAGATCGACGGTCTACTTCAGGATACTGTGTTTTCTTTGGAGGAAATTTGATTTCTTGGCAAAGTAAGAAACAGAAGGTAGTCTCACGTTCGAGTGCAGAGTCTGAATATAGAGCTATGGCCAAACTTGTGTGCGAGATAGTATGGGTATACGAGTTTCTAAATGAAGTGGGTTTGAAGATCTCAATACCAGCCAAATTGTGGTGTGATAATCAAGCTGCGCTTCATATTGCCTCTAATCCGGTCTTTCACGAACGGACTAAACACATTGAGATTGATTGTCACTTTGTTCGTGAGAAGATTCAAAATGGCCTAATTTCGACAGGTTATATGAGGACTGAAGACCAATTAGGAGACATTTTCACTAAGGCTCTTAATGGAGTTAGGGTTGACTATCTTTGTAACAAGCTAGGCATGATTAACATCTATGCTCCAGCTTGAGGGGGAGTGTTAGAATAATATTATAGATGAGCCTTTATAGATGAGCCTTTATTAGAAAAGCCTACTCACTTGTATATATATATGTACTCTTGACCTAATTCAATACATAGAAAATTCTCCCATATTATGTCTTTTGAATATAACATAACATGTAAGAAGGTCGAGGTGGCGATCATTATGAGAAAATATCTTGTTTCTCTTGCCAGTGACAATCTCTCCGAAGCTAAAGACATCTGATTTCACCGAGTAAAGGCCGTACGTGGCATATTCTGGGGACATGTAGCCGCTACAAGAATATGTTGGTGATAGGGTTAAATAGCTAATAGAGAAAGTATCTGTGATGAATTGTGTTGCAAAGATTGATAACTTACTATGTTTCTACTACTTAGTCTTGTGTCGGCTCCAGTTTCGTTTCCTCCCAAAGTTCTAGCAAGACCGAAATCTGATATCTTTGGGTTCATATCAGAGTCTAGTAATATATTGTTGGCGTTGAGGTCTCTGTGGATAACTTGGAGACGAGAATCTTGATGAAGATACGTAAGATCCCGAGCAATACCATTGACAATGTTAATGCGCCTAGGCTAATCTTGTAATGTGCTCCTCACCTAATCTGTCAAATAAATGAGGGCATATTTATTTTATAGCAGTCTTATGTGCACCAGTCGCACCATGCAACTGGGCATAGGGAAGAAACGTGCAAGCTAATATTATGGAAACGAGCATACTAATATAACTGAAGTGTGCATGTTAAAGTTGATTGAAAACTAAAATGTGCAGACTAATATAATTGACACGTGCAGGCTAATATAACTGAAATGTGGTGAATGCATGGATTTTAGTGCATTTGAGACTTGGTGTTTATTTTATTGTTGTATGAAACTTGGAACCAAAGCTCTCAAAGCAGAAAATATTCCCAACATCCGTTTTGATAACTATTTAGTTTTGCTCGACAATTATCATAACTGATTTTTTTTTGTCTGATTTTAAAACTATCTCCTATTTATTTGATTCTAACAATTTATTTGTGGCCATGCTTATTTTGTTTAACTTCTTATCCTTGAACAAATGAGTCGTAATGGTGTGGGCTGGTTAAGTGAGAAATCCTTACGGAACAGTATTAAGTCTAGACTTTTGTTGGGCATGTATTCATAAACGATCATCAGTTCTTCTCCGTTAATGCACCATCCAAGAAGCTTCACTAGATTCCGATGCTGAAGTTTAGCAATACAGATTACTTCATTCTTGAACTCATCTACTCCTTGATGGGAAGTTCGTGACAGACATTTCACAGCAATTTCCTGCCTAGCAGGCCCTAATATCAATATATACATTTTTACATTTTCATCACAAACACATTTATATTTGATACTGGATGTTGAACACAGAAACAATATTATATCAAACTTGAATACTTGAAATTTCACATTTTGATATGTTTTTAGTTACCTTATAAACAGGTCCAAATCCACCCTGTCCAAGCTTATTGGTGATTGAAAAATCATCAGTTGCCTTAATTATGGTGGATAAATCAAACAACGGTAGCTCTAGATCCTTGTGGCTTTCCTCATTGAATCCCATCTGACCTGCAGTAGGAACAACATAGAGAATGTATAAGAACTGTCTCACATAAGGACTGCATCACACCTTTTTCTTGCTTCTTTCTTTTCTGAAAGAGCAGGAACAGGCACATGATTACCAGAACCAGTCCAATAACCAATGACAACGTCATCACAATAAGTATTTTTCTTTTCCTTTCTCCCGTGCCTGTCGAATTATCTATTGAAAGACTAGATTATATTTCCATGTTATGCAGAACAAACATTCACTTCTTTCAAATGAAATTAAATAAATGATTTGAATGAATGCTTACCTGACTCAGAGGAAGCCATCCTAATATAGATATTTTGTCCTTCGTTTTCTCTAATGTCAACAAGTTCACCGAACCAAAGTAGACAACCATCTTTGCTTATATCTAGACTTGCATAGGCCGTACAGGAGCAATTGTTTGAGCATTGAACCTTGCATTCTTCGAGATTCAAATTCATGTTGTACCATGAATGATCGGGTAATTTAATACCAGAATACGTATCAAACGCATCTCCATTTCCACAATTCAAAGGTGTACTTCTAATGCACCTGTTCGACCAATTTCCACTTCCCCACCTGTCAGGGTCTTTTGGTTTGAATTAATCCAAGCATTCACAAACAGGTTTAGTTTCAACAATATTACACTTACCATGTGGACCGCAAACATTAAAAATATCACAATTATCTACCATCATAATTAGCCTAACTTTGTTTCTGATACTCCCACATCCACATTGTTACAATACCACTATCACTTATTGTCAACCTTGAGATTGAGTCGTTGAGGAGTTTGTACTGATAGTACGCCTCCTTCTTGTCTACAACCACATCGCTCCCACTAGAGTCTGGACTATACAAGGGCCCTGACCTAGACCGCAAAACTCCACCTTCTTTTATGACAAGATGTGTAATACCAGTCACATCAAGATTAAATGTAAAAGCTCCTGATGCTGGATCATCTCTGTTCTTCGGTGACGTGAGATAGACTTCTATGCCGGTCTGAAAGTTCACGCCCAGCTTCATCCCTGGTAATAAAGTATCAGTCGGATGGTCGAAACTCTGCCACACGAAATTCTCCGGGTTATTATCCCCTGCATCTCTCACAACAAGATTCCCCGAGTTGAGCAGGCGTGCAACTGGAGTCTTGACAGTTTTTGAGGTATTAGTAGACCAGATAATAGTACCATTACCATTTTGAAGAGCTAGAAGTCCTGGCTCAACGACTTTGAGCACACCTGATTCATCTTTGAGTGGATTATCTATGTTGGCAACCCATACCACAGTCCTTACTCGTATTTTCTTGCACCAAATCCCCACGTATCGATTCTTGGAATTCTTTGGGCTGAAAAACCCCAATTTAAAGGTTCCACCAGATGAAATCAAGGTACTAGTGCCGTTATCACTGAATATGTGAGAATTATTAATGGTGTCTGTTGGTGTTGAAAAAGATAGTTGGTGAGTGGAGAAGAAGAAGGTAAATGTAATGATGAAAAATAAAGGGAGATGGTAGCATTTAATGTTATATGAGGACTCTACCCATAATTGTCTGTCTCTATCAATTGAAAAAGAAGTGAGAAGAAAAGTTTCATCTTTCTCACATTACCATTTCTATCACTCTGTCCACTGTGAAGGGGTAATATTTGGCTTAGATGTGTATGCATGCCAAATTCAGGAGTTCAGGTTGTGCGGGGAAGATGTTTGATGAAATGCCTGAGATACGTGCTACTATCGAATGCTCATTTAGCCATTAATAATGTTGAAGCGTCTTCGCAGGATATGTCAAATAAGTAACGACATTTGATCTCCAGTTTCATTGAATTGTTAATCAGAGTTATCATAGTAAACCATTCGGAAAATGATATTGATAAGCCATTGATTATTTATCATCAAACAAAATTGACAAGAATTATCCACTGCTAGCATCTCTTAAGTTAGGATCCTACCTAAGGAAGCATTATGGTTTAATCAACACCCTAGTGCAAAAGTAGAGGCTTAATAACCTTAGGAGTCAACACAGCATGAACTCTGTTTATGGTTGATATGAGGAATCAGTGACTACAATATCCATAAATTTATTCACTCTATTTTGAAAATACGAAACTAGACGAAAAACGAGCCTACATGGAAATTATGCTAAGAATATACTATATTCAAACTCTAATGGGGACACAAAAAGTTTTGAATTGGTAACGTCATATGTTTAAAAAACAAGAACTTAGAAACTTCTTCTTAATAGAGTTAATTTCTCGGCGGCTTAAAATTTTTTATCCTTAATTTGAAAAAAATGTCTCACCAACTGCTCTACTTTGTCAATAGGTTTGTAAATTCAACACTATACTTTGTTATATAACCTTACGTCATATAATTAAGAGGCCCACCTGTGTGAGACGGTTTCACGGTGAGACGTAGCATAATTTTGACATTGATGTTTTAACACTTTTGGAGGAATGGGTGTTAGTTTGGGCTAGCTTGTACCCCGTCTCATGCACGAGACCATCTCATGCGAGATTTTGTCTATTATTAATGCCACCAAGTTTCTGGACAAAACGAAATTTCCAGCACTTTGAAAAGTCAAGATATTTGTATACATTTCATGTTCATCATCTTCAAGATGCAGTGTCACATCCATGCGCTATATACACCCCCATCAAAATTTTGGTCTAAAATTATGCAAAATGACTAAAAATATTTTTATATAAATACTTTAAAATTAAATGCCTGACAGATATGTGCTACTATCCAATGCTCTATTTTAGCGTGATTGACGAAAAGTAGACTTGATTTGAAAAATGTGATGAAAAGAGATCGAAGTTGCTTACACAATTCCAATGCCAGAAAAACAAAATTAGGTATTTAAAATTTCAATTAAGTCGTCAAATTCCAGGGGAAAAGGGTGAAGCGCACCTGGCGTAGCCTCTGAAGCAAAAAGGAGGGATTGAAGATGAAGATCAGCAGAGAAGCCATTGAAATGTATGTAACAGGCGATCGGAAATAAAAAAATCGGGAGAAAATTGCAGGGAAAAACGTTGAAGAGGAAATTAATTTAAAGTCAGTTTTATAATACAGGAAACGGAGCTCCAGTCGGGTTTATATCGTACCCGGTTCTACCCAGCTCGACACTAACTTCTAAAACTATATTTATCAACAAACACTCATAACTCAATCTTCTAATAAATAATTTATTTTCTCCTCCACATATACAACCTACAATTCAACCAATCTTCATCTTTTTTCATACTCTTTTCCGTCCCAACAATACTACAACACTTGTCTTATTGGGACGTCCCAACATTACTGCAACACTCCTAAAAAGGAAACAAATATAATATTAATACACTCACAACACCTTTATTTTATTCCACTCAAACCCACTTTATCCCACTTTTCTTGGTTTGCGGTCCGATTTCTATGTTGCAATAATCCTGGGACGGAGGGAGTACTTTATTAACAAACACCCACAACCCAATCTCTTAATAAAATAATTTTTTTTTACTATTTAATATATATATTTATCTATAATCAAATTTTATTATATTAATAAGATGATATATTAAATTATTTGATATTCAAAATGCGTAACTATAATAAAAAAAAATTACCATTCACTTAAAATAAAATTACAATCTCAATAACAAAATTTAAATTACGGAAATTTAAATACAACAATACGGAAGATAAAATTACATATTTAATTATCAATACCGAATTTTTATCATATATGCTCAATTAAGTCGTTTTTAAGAGCAATATGAGCTTCTATTGTGAAGTTGTTCCCTATTAATCATATAAGTGGATAGACTTGCAATGCATTCTCTAGAGTATTCAAAACCTTCACCACCAGTGGGATCATCCATAAAAAAATATGTGGGATCATGATAAGTTTGGTATGTGTCTCGTTCATCTTCTACTATCATATTGTGCATGATGATACAAGCCATCATAATTCTTCTCATCAAAAGCTTATCCCAGACAAGACATGGACGTCGAAGAAATGCGAAACGAGCTTGTAGAACTCCAAATGCTCGTTCGACATCTTTTCGCACAGCCTCTTGGTGTTGAGCGAACAACTTGTGCTTTCTAGTCTGCGGAGAAGTAATTGACTTAACAAATGCAGCCCATGAATGATATATGCCATTAGTTAGATAATATGCTCTATCATTTTCCCGACCATTCACGACATAACTAACCATTGATGCTCGACCTTCCAAGACATCACTAAAAACTGGAGATCGATGGAGTACTTTAATATCATTGCACGTACCTAGTGTTCCAAAGAAAACATGCCATATCCATAAGTCATATGATGTAACAGCTTCCAAAATGATTTTTGGTTTTCTACTTCTCCCTGCATATTGTCCATCCCATGCAGTAGGACAATTTTTCCACTCCCAATGCATGCAGTCAATACTGCCTATCATGCCGGGAATCCACGTTGTTCCCCGACATAGAGCAGTCTTGCCAAATCTTGTTCGTTGGGTTTTCTGAGGTACTCGTCGCCAAAGCAGGAAATGACGTCTTCTACAAAATTCACGAGAGCTTGCCTTGTTACAGCTGCACTCAGTCGCAAGTATTCATCAACAACATCAGTTGATGTACCATACGCCAACACCCTCACAACTCCAGTACATTTCTGTAACGGTGAAAGACCTTGTCTACCTGTGGCATCAGGTGTTTGTTGAAAATATTCGTCTTTGGCTGTAATTTCACCCACTATACGAAGGAATACAGATTTTCACATACGAAATCTACGTCGAAAGATTTCAGGAGTATACGTCGGATTGCCAACAAAGTAGTCGTTCATCAAACGTTCCTCACCCAACTCGCGTTCCCTTTCACAATGCCTTCTTCTAGCTCTAGGAGTGGGATCTTCTTCGTTCAGATTAAGATTGTTTAAGAGCATATCCTAGATAATGCGATCTATTTGACGATTTTGGTGAGTAATTTGTTCTTCCCATTCATCAAATTCGATGAAATTGAAAGAATCGGAACTAGAATCGTTATCTACTGATTGATTTTCATTGAGAGACATTTGAGAAGTTGAATGGGTAAAACTATTTGATAAAAATTATACTTGAGAGGATTTAGTGTAAGTTTGATGTGGTTTCAAAGAGAATATATAGATACAACTTCAATAATGTGTAATCACTATTTGGCATGGGACTTGATTCAATAGACAAGTGCATGTGAACAAAGGTGATATGACTCATCACTATTTTACTTAATGGAGTGAGTGGTAGAAACAAGACTTCATGAGTGGATGGTGGTAACAAGTTTCTAGGCATGTCTCGTGGGTGTGTCATAACAATTTTCAATAAAGAGCATGCCCCTTCCACCTTTCATGCATCAGACAAGTAAATAGATAATGGACTTGGTCAGGTGATATGACTCATCACTATATTACTTAATGGAGTACATTTTTCTGTTTCAATAAAGAGGGGCATGAAAACAAATGTGATAGGACACAACTTTAATAAAGAGGAGTAAATGAGTGAATGGTAGAAACAAGTTCTCGTGAGTGGGTGGTGGCAACAAGTTTCTAGGCATGTCTCGTGGGTGTGTCATAACAATTTTCAATAAAGAGCATGCTCCTTCCACCTTTCATGCATCAGACAAGTAAATAGATAATGGACTTGGTCAGATGATATGGCTTATCACTTATTTATTTAATGGAGTACATTTTTCTTTTTCAGTAAAGACAAGTGCATGTGAACTTCAATAATGGAAAAATAGATAATGTACTTTGTCAAGTGATATGACACAACTTTAATAAAGAGGAGTAAATGAGAATGAAAATTACAAACACTCAGTTTCATAAAATCACACAAATTAAAAACCTTACATGACAATAATTGAAAATATATAAAGTAAATTACATGACAATAAATAACATTGACTAATAATTAAAAAATGCAATCAAACGGAGTTTCATTTCTTCTTCTTCTGGGGACATATTATCTTTCTCCAACAATGTATTCAAAAGAGAGTGCTTCATCCTTTCTCTCTCCAAATCCATTATCTCTTTTCCAAGTTTACTTATCATTTCAACTTCAGCAACTCTTGTGAGTCTCAATTGACTAATTTCTTCAGCAACTTTAGTATCAACAGAAGAATATTGTGATGTCTTCCCTTTCCCTTATCTTTACCTGAAGGATGTGAAATTGTTGAACCACCACTGCCTGGAGTTTTTGGATTAGTGGGGATCGAATACGCCCCATCCTCACTGGTCCTTCATCTCTTTGAGCTGCCACCACTTTCTTCATTATCCTTGTTTTCTTCAGCACGAACACATGTTGAATCGTGGTCTAGATTTAGTTCCCACTTGGGATGTTTACACATAACTTCATTAAAAACTTGCAAGTCCCCAAACTTTGGGCCCTTTGCGGAGTAAATTGATTGAGCTTCACTCTCTATATCTTGGTCGCTCATTCCGCTTCTTTTACGACCATATGCCTCTTTGTAAGCAGCAACACACTTGCTAGCATTTACACTAAGTCGATTGTAACGACCTTTTAATGAATCTTTATTTCTTGCACTTATCTCTCCTGGATTTTCTTTTCGAGCTTCATCATACAAGCTTTGAATTCGTGCCCACAGTGAGTCAGCCTTTTGATTTTTGCCAACTATTTTATCTTCACTGGCAAAAATCCAAGACGACATCAAGGCTATATCTTCTTTCACAGAAAAAGTAGCTTTTCCCACCTTTGAATTTGTATCTTTGAACAAATTGCGAGAAATATTTTCTGATGTTTGGACATTTTCAGAGCTAGGAATTTGGTTCAAATTCGGAGAAAATTGAGAATATTGTGAGCTTTGATAATCTTCTGGATTAAAAAAAGATTGAAAATTTGGATAATGTTGGGAGTTTGGATAATTTGGGGAGTTAGAAAAATAATTTGGATGATTTGGATCGATGATAAAAATGATAGAAATTAGAAGAGAAAAGAAAGAATATGAGATTGTGATTCAAAATAAATCAAAATTGGTATCTATTTATAGAGAAACTTTTTTACGAATTTTGATATAATTTTTTTTATAGATAATATGCTAAAATATTAAATTTAATAATTATTCAATAAATATTATAACAGTCAATAGTAACATGAGACATAGCAAATCTTATCAACTCAAATAACTTGAGAACCGTGTCGCACTCGTTCTCTACAGAGAACGGTTCATGTGATATTCATCAATTTTCATTTTTTAATCATTTTTTGTCTTCTTGTGCAAAGTAGTTCATGTGAACTAACCGATAAAGATACTCTAAGTCGTGGTCCCCTTATTCCGTGAACGATCTTACTAGCATTTTTATTAGACGCTAACTTTCATGTGAAATATTGCACTGTAAAATATTTGTTAAAATATAAAGGAGTTGAAAACTCACGGTGTTGGAAAATTAGGGTCCCGGATCTATTCAAGGTGAATTTATATACATATTTAAATTAATCAATTAATTACTAACATGAATCCTAAATCAGTTCAACATAATAATTAAACAAATAAATTAGCAACATGCGTACACGTAATCCACGTAAATCCTAAGCATGAGGAATCTAGGAGTTACGAGATTACTCACCTCTTGTAGAGACAACCGTTGAGACGATGAATCCACCCAAAGTGCCTTCTCAAATATGTCCCACATCCACGAACATAATCCAGTGGGAGGATTCTCAATGAACGATTTTAATTTAAAGAAGAAAATATAAAATATTTTGCCACCACCTTTGTGGATTTCTAATTTTTCCAACACATGGAATTGCTTTGGGGATGAAAAATTCATCCCCTATTTATAGGACTAGGGGGGACGAAAATTTGGGCACTATTGGGCATTGAGAAATTTCCTTGTTTCTTCCTCAAGACACAATCTAGAATATATCCAATATATTCTATTTCCCAAAATATCTTCCAACAAAATTTCCTCCTCCTTTCTTGTCCATTATTTTCGAAAATATCATAAAAAATAGGAAGAAATAAGATCTTTTTTCTTTCTTGAATTTATGGGATAAACTTGTATCTCAAGAATACTTATTCCATAAGATCTTTCCAAGAAAATCAAGAAAAAATCTCTTCTCTCTCCTACTCATATTTTTCGAAAATAATTAGGAAAAATAGGCAAAATATTTTCTTCTCCTTTTCATTAATTGGACTTTAATTTGAGCTATTTGAGGGGCCTTTAGGAGAATTAAGATTGTACCTCCAATGGGCTATAAAACTTTAATATTTAGTCAAAATATTATTCAAGCCCATTAATATTAATTTACTCCACTATAAAATTAATATTGAACTATCCATCTTAACCCACATTATGACTTCACAATAATATGTCTCCCGGTTATTATTTCCCGCGTTTAATATTAACTTAGTCCATTAATTAATTAAGCCACTGAACAGACTTTATATTAATTAATATCTTTGTCCTTGGAGTAAAGACATCTCAACATTATTATCCATACCGGAAATAAATTTCCACTTGCAAGATTTGGTATGATAAAGATTCTGAGCCCACCAAGGGGACAAATCAAGCAAGTCGTACTTGCACGCGATTCTCCGTATTAAATCTTAGCAATCATCATGTAATTAATAATATTGCCCAAGATACAGGGTATCGAATCGCATTGATTCTCTTCCCATCATAAGTCAAAGCAATATTTATTAATTCCACACGATCCTATTTAAGGGATGAAGATTAAGAAATGACGAACCACTGAGGTCTAATTCTTGTATATTCAGTACCGAAGAATTTGTCCTCCTGTAGGTCCTATTCAGCGCATTATAATGCACTAGTGTAATCTCTTGGTCAAGACAAGCCAATCTGAGCCTTACACTTCAACCTTCCATGATGGATTGTTCATTTCCATCTAGGTTGTGAATATGTACTTAGTCACGAGGAACTGTTAATTTGATCTTCTGTTGTCTGGTATCACCAAATTAACTGCAACGTAACACGTACTTACTTATTGAACATGTATGGAATAAATATATAACATTCATTCATATTTAATGCAACATGTAATTATTAATTTATTTCAGTAAATAAATAAGAAATTCAGTTTGGTTATACAAAGTAAAAAGCATACTTTTCAGTATAACCCCAACAATCTCCCACTTATACTTTAAGTCTGATTATAAGTATACTACAACATGTCTCGTGTTCTATGTGACATCTAATGTCACCCTACACGAACCTAATAATATTTCTCCCAGTTATACTCAAAGCAGATTGACAACGGTCTTGACACCCATTCCTTCCACATGTCTCTCGAATGTACTCTGAGGCAGACCCTTTGTGAATGGATCTGCTAGGTTGTCTTCTTACGCTATCTTTGCCACCTCTATATCTCCTCTCTTAACGATTTCTCGTATAAGATGGTATTTTCTTTCTATGTGTTTGCTGGCCTTGTGGGCTCTTGGTTCCCTAGAATTTGCAACTGCTCCGGCGTTATCACAGTAAACCTTGATCGTGCTGGGCAAATCCGGAACGACGTCCAAGTCCACTAGGAAGTTTTTGAGCCAAACAACTTCTTTCGTTGCTTCGCAAGCAACTACATATTCGGCTTCCATGGTAGAATCAGCGATGTATTTCTGCTTAACGCTTCTCCATGTCATGGCTCCTCCCCCCATGCAAAACACACTACCCGAGGTTGACTTTCTGGAGTCTATGTCTGATTGGAAATCTGAGTCCGTATAACCGATGGAGATTAGACTGTCTGATTGATAAACTAACATTTTGTCCCGTGTCCTCTTCAGATACTTCAGAATGTTCTTAACCGCAGTCCAATGCTCTTTCCCAGGGTTACTTTGATATCTTGCCACCATGCCTACGACAAAGCATATATCCGGTCTCGTGCACATCATTGCATACATGAGGCTTCCTACAGCTGAAGCATAAGAAACGCCCTTCATGTCATCTATTTCCTTTTGTGTCTTGGGACACATTTCCTTGGATAGATGAATTCTGTGTCTGAATGGTACAAAGCCTTTCTTGGAATCTTGCATGCTGAATCGCTTCAAAATGGTGTCTATATATGAAGCTTGCGAAAGACCGATCATTATTTTCCTGCGATCTCGAGTGATCTTGATCCCTAGTACGTGATCGACTTCCCCTAAATCCTTCATATCAAACTGTTTTGACAGCCATGCCCTTACGTCTGACAACATCTTTACATCGTTCCCGATGAGCAGAATGTCGTCTACGTATAGTACCAAGAATACCAAGGCAGTTCCGTCAAACTTTTTATACACACAACTTTCGAAATTATTTTGATCAAAACCGTAGGATTTTATAACTTGATCGAAATACTGATTCCAAGCACGGGATGCTTGCTTTAGCCCATAAATGGACTTCTTTAGCTTGCAAACCAGATGTTCTTGGCCTTTTCCAATGAAGCCTTCGGGTTGTTGCATATAGATCTTTTCGTCAAGACTTCCATTAAGGAAAGCGGTCTTGACATCCATTTGTCAGATCTCAAAGTCTAGGTGCACATCAATCGATAAGAGAATGCGGATGAACTTGAGCATGGCTACAGGCAAAAAGGTTTCCTCATAGTCGATCCATTCTTTCTGAGTGTACCATTTCGCCACGAGTCTTGCTTTAAAGGTTTCAACCTTTTCGTCCGGTCCCATTTTTCTCTTGTATACCCACTTGTATCCAATGAGTTTTACCCCATTAAGTGGTTCGACTAGCTCCCACACTTTATTGTGATCCATTGAACCCATCTCGGCTTCCATTGCGGTTTGCCAAGAAGTTGCATCCTTGTCTTGGATCGCCTCGTTGTAGGACCATGGATCTGATTCTTCTCCTGAGATCAAGTCCGAGCACTCTCCTATCCCCAAGAATCACTCAAGTTGCCTAACAACCCTTCCACTACGACGAGGTTCTGGTTGTGTAGGTGTGACGCTAGGTATTTCGTCTTGTATGGTTGGCAACGGAGTTGGCCCCCTAAGTTCTTCTAAGGTAATCTCGCTTCTAGGATTTTTATCGTTCATATAATCTTCTTCCAAAAATCTAAAGTGCGTACTGATTATGACCTTTTGATCTTTGGGACCATCGAACATGCATCCCTTCGTTCCTTCGGGGAACCCTATAAACAACCTTAATTCCGAACGTGCATCCAATTTACCAGCTTTCTTATCTAGCACGTATGCCGGACACCCCCAGATCCTCATGTGTCCTAAGCTAGGCTTCCGCCCCGTCCACAACTCCCCAGTGGTTTTGGGATCCGATTTGGATGGCACTAAGTTCAGAATATAAGCTGTTGTTTACAAGGCATAACCCCAAAAAGATTTTGGTAAATCCGCATAACTCATCATTGACCTTACCATTTCTAGAAGCGTTCAGTTTCTTAGTTCTGCAACCCCGTTTTGTTGAGGGGTACCGGGTGCAGTCAACTGGGATGTAATCCCTTCATCCGACAGGTAGTTCAAGTATTCATCGCTGAGGTATTCGCCTCCATGATCAGATCGTAGAAACTTGATACTCTTTTCCTTATGATTCTCTGCTTTAGCCTTAAATTCTTTGAATTTATCAAAGGTCTCAGATTTATGCTTCATTAGGAAAACGTATCCATAGCATGAGTAGTCATCGATAAAAGTAACAAAATACTCATAGCCACCTCTTGCTTTGATTTGCATTGGACCACATACATCGGTGTGAACGATCTCCAACACTTCTTTAGCTCTAAGCCCCTTGGCTCCAAATGTCCTCTTGGTCATCTTACCCTCCAAGCACGATTCACAAGTTGGAAATGGTTCAATCAGGAGAGACTCCAATGAACCATCTTGGACCAACCTTTGGATCCTTTTCAGGTGAATATGACATAATCTTAGGTGCCAAAGAAGTGTCTCGTTCACATTAGTCGAACGTTTCCTTTTATTACTTGAAACAATAGATGTGTTATAGGATGCATTCTGTGACTGATGTGCACAATTAATAATATAGAGATTATTCCGTAAAGTTCCATGACAGATAACCACATCGTTACGAAAAACAGTAACATGTTTATTAAAACGAACAAAGTATCCATCAGCAAATAGTTTTGAAACAGAAATAAGGTTTTTGCGTAAAACATGAACATAAAGAATATCTCTTAAAATTAAGCTCTTGTCTTCAAAAAGACAGGTGCACGTCTCCCACTGGTTCAGCTGCCACTCTCGTAGCATCGCCTAGTGTGACGAGGATCTCTCTCCCACTAAGTTGTCTGGTCCGCTTGAACCCCTGTAATGTGAAACAAACATGATCAGTGGACCCCATATCCATTACCCACGAGTGGGTAGCATACTTCGCTAAACAAGTTTCAAAAACTAGTACGAGAGAATTACCTTTCTTTCCATTCCTTTTCGGTTTGGAATAAGCTGACCTCCAATGTCCCTTTTCACCGCAGTTAAAACACTTCCCCTTGGCCGGTTTCTTTACTTCTCCTTACCTCTTCACCTTTCCTTTGCCCTTGGCAACACTTGAGTTAACTTCACTTTTGGCCTTCTTCTTCTTCTTACCTCATTTTGGCCTAGAAGAGGAAGATGGACCAGCGACAGCTAAGGCTTGGCTGCTCTCTCATAATATTCCTTCAGCCGAGACTAGAGCTTGTAGCAGATCAGGC
Source organism: Stenogyne calaminthoides (assembly GCA_037126765.1). Lineage (NCBI taxonomy): Eukaryota > Viridiplantae > Streptophyta > Magnoliopsida > Lamiales > Lamiaceae > Stenogyne > Stenogyne calaminthoides. Next base: position 7,272,672 of record JBBCBC010000030.1, read on the forward strand.
AAGGAGAACTTCTGATTGTTCATTTGGTAGTTGAGCCTGAACTGCTCGAAGCTTTTGGACAGGGAATGGAGTATGAAATCAATCTGGGTCTCGATATCATATTCAGCACCAAATACCTCAAGTTTGTTAAGGTAGGCCATCATCTGGAGAATGTGTTCCCTTACGGGCGTTCCCTCCACATTTTCATTGAGAGCATGTCTCTCATGGTGATTTGGCGAGCCAGACGGTTCTGATGTTGGAACATCACTTTAAGATTGACCATGATGCCTGCAGTAGTTTCAACGTTTTGGTGCTGGTGTTGCAACACATCTGACATAGAAGCCAAGATGGTACACTTTGCCATTTCGTTGGAACGCTCCCAGTCAGCATACTCTTTCTTTTCCGTTTTACTAGACTCATCAGTTGGCTTTTCTGGTTTGGGTATAGTAAGAACCCAGTTGTGATGTTGTGCGGTGAGGACAACAACAAGTTTTCGATACCAATCAACAAAGTTTTCTCCAGTAAGCAAATTGTCTTTCAGTATATTGAACAGTGGATTAAAAGGTTGCGACATGATGATATTGAAAATAAACATACATCTTGTGTCAATATCCAGATCAACACAAAGAAAATCACATAATTCGATCACATGTTTCATATTGAAATCTCAAAAAAAAATATGAACATGCATCAGCCAACATCTCAAAACAGTTTTAAATGAGCCTTTTGGGAGAGTCATCATTTAAATCACATTCAAGCAGGTTACAAACAAGAACAATTGCAAACCTTTAATTAAAAGAAAATTAATTAATAGTTGGCTCCCACTTGACTAATACAAAATTGACAGGGACTTCGGCAAAGTATATGCATATCAATTTTGTACCTAAGTAATAACCATGATTAAATACAGAATTACTACTTCGTTTTGATCGAGCCTCTTTGGGAGGTCATAAATCGCCACTAATAATAATTCACAATCATCATTTTGAGAATTTATTCATGTGAAAGCTTTCTTTTGGCCGTCCCTTAGGGAAATTTCTCCAAGAGATTTCACAAATAAATAAATCATGGAGGTCAAAATTAATTCGATTCATAATCGAATTAATTTTTTAAAACATACTTAGGAATTTTGAATTTTGAGATTTTTCGTTGGGCAATTCTCATGCAAACACATTTAAACAAATTAAATAAAGCATAAGAAAATACAACAATAAATCAAGCAAAGCGTAAAAATATAAGCAAGGGCACAAAAATATCCAACCCGTCATGGTTTGATTTTTTCTTGGCTTGATTATGAAGAAACACCGCCTTGAATTTCTCCCACTGCTCATCTCGAAAAGAACTCGTCTAAAAAAATGCCACGCGCTAAATAGCTTCAACAATTATACCGATGCACGCTTATAAACGATCCGGCCGCCTGAAGAGATGGGCCGAAAAAAAGCGAGTAAATTATAATATGCGTCGCCAAGGCCTAAAAAATGACCATCGCCCATAAGTCGGTTAGTTCATGGCGACCTTGATTCTTGCATCACCCGCTTTTATTGAAAGGAAACGGCCCGGAAACGACCCTCTTAGATATTGGCAGAATAATTTATCGCCGCCCGCGACCCCAAGATTTCTCCTCGGCGATCTGCGGTCGCGTCGCCCGAAAAACTACCATTCACGGCGACAGACGGCGCCTTTATTAGCGCCAGCAGCGTCGAGCCGACCCTTATTCTTTGGTGCGATTATTGGCGCTATAACCGTGGCGATGCCGCCTTTTCGACGATGCACGCGCTCGCCAGACGGTTCGGTTCAGGTCCATTTCAACTTCTCGTTTCCGTCTTCATCTTCGATCAGGTTACAATTTATTTAACGAGAAAATAAATACACCTTAAATATAGACTAGTCTATTACATTGAACAAATCAAATAGCCTAATCTACTCGTGGATTTTCTCACGAGAAAAACAAATTCGAACGAGTCAAATTAAAACCATTCACACTCATGAAAATTAAAACACATTAAATACCATGACAATTGGATACCTGCAAAACAGATCTAACAATTCTACTATCCAATTTTTAATAAAATTTAATGTCCAACATAATTTAAATAACAATTTATATACATAGCTCGAAACCGAGGCTCTGATACCAGTTGTTGGGAAATTAGGGGTGCCCGGATCTATTCGAGGTGAATTTAAATACATATTTAAATTAATCAATTAATTACTAACATGAATTAATCATAAATCAATTCAACATAATAATTAAACAAATAAATTAGCAACATGCGTACATGTAATCCACGTAAATTCTAAGCACACAGAATCTAGGAGTTACGAGATTACTCACCTCTTGTAGAGATAACCGTTGAGACGATGGATCCACCCAAAGTGTCTTCTCAAATATGTCCCACGTCCACGAACGTAATCCGGTGGGAGGATTCTCAACGAACGATTTTAATTTAAAGGAGAAAATATAAAATATTTTGCCACCACCTTTGTGGATTTCTAATTTTTCCAACACATGTAATTGCTTTGGGGATGAAAAATTCATCCCCTATTTATAGGACTAGGGAGGATGAAAATTTGGGAACTATTTGGCATTGGGAAATTTCCTTGATTCTTCCTCAAGACACAATCTAGAATATATTCAATATATTCTATTTCCCAAAATGTCTCCCAACAAAATTTCCTCCTCCTTTCTTGTCCATTATTTTCGAAAATATCATATAAAGTAGGAAGAAATAAGATCTTTTTTATTTCTTGAATTTATGGGATAAACTTGTATCTCAAGAATACTTATTCCATAAAATCTTTCCAAGAAAATCAAGAAAAAATCCATTCTCTCTCCTACTCATATTTTTCGAAAATAATTAGGAAAAATAGACAAACTATTTTCTTCTTCTTTTCATTAATTGGACTTTAATTTGGGCTATTTGAGGGGCTTTTAGGAGAATTATGATTGGACCTCCAATGGGCTATGAAGCTTTAATATTTAGCCAAAATATTATTCAAGCCCATTAATATTAATTTACTCCACTATAAAAATTAATATTGAACTATCCATCTTAACCCACATTACGACTTCACAATAATATGGCTCCCGGTTATTTTTTTTCCGCGTTTAAGATTATCTTAGTCCATTAATTAATTAAGCCACTGAACAGACTTTATATTAATTAATATCTTTGTCCTTGGAGTAAAGACAACTCAACATTATTATCCATACCGGAAATAAATTTCCACTTGCAAGATTTGATATGATAAATATTCTGAGCCCACCAAGGGGACAAATCAAGCAAGCCGTACTTGCACGCGATTCTCCGTATTAAATCTTAGCAATCGTCATGTAACTAATAATATTGCCCAAGATATAGGGTATCGAATCACATTGATTCTCTTCCCATCATAAGTCAAAGCAATAGTTATTAATTTCACACGATCCTATTTAAGAGACAAAGATTAATAAATGACGAACCACTGAGGTCTAATTCTTGTATATTCAGTACTGAAGAATTTGTCCTCCTGTAGGTCCTATTCAGCGCATTATAATGCACTAGTGTAATCTCTTGGTCAAGACAATTCAATCTGAGCCTTACACTTCAACCTTTCATGATGGATTGTTCATTTCCATCTAGGTTGTGAATTTGTACTTAGTCACGAGGAACTGTTAATTTGATCTTCTGTGATCTGGTATCACCAAATTAACTGCAACGTAACACGTACTTCCTTATTGAACAGGTATGTAGTAAATATATATAACATTCATTCATATTTAATGCAACATGTGATTAATAATTTCTTTCAGTAAATAAATAAGAAATTCAGTTTGGTTATACAAAGTAGAAAAACATATTTTTCAGTATAACCCCAACACATGGATCATGTGTGGGTTGAATAGGGTTAAGTGATTTTTTTTTTTAAATTACACAAACGTAAAACATAAAATTCGCTCTCAAATTATGTTAATATAAAGATAAGTATATATTAATTAATTATGTGTTACTACGTGATGAGAAATTTTATTTTATTTTACTAATTTAATAGTGTAATCTAGTTGTTTGAGTCTTTACTTACGACAATTGACCACAAATTAGAAGGAAAAACAAATAAAATCAGAGGGTGAAGCAAATGAAAATAGAGGGGATGTCGTTTTGTTCATACAGTAACACATTTTTCTCTTCAGAGTAACACATTTTAACTATATAGTGACACATTTTTTAACTTTACATATATATATTTTTTTTATCGGGGGCATAAGCAGTGGTGCTCTAATAAAACATCATATATATATATAACTCATCATTAATATGAGCTCTAGTAGAAGAACCTTTAGAAAAATCTAAAAAGTTTGTAAAATTCATAAAATTAAATTTTAAAGTTACAATCCGAAATTGTTTCGGGATCAAATTCATCTTTGTGGATTATATTATTTTCATTAATAATAATTTTCTCATTGTTATAGTTATTATTTTTACAATGAGTATTTTCTCTATAAGAGGAAGTAGAAGCTCTATATTCTAAGGGAAATTCTACTTCATAATCCAAAGGAGATATAAAAGAATGACTAGACATTGATCTAGTATAAGAAGTCGGATGTCTTCTTTGATTATTTTGAAAACCAATATTAATAATACCATCATTACTTTGAGTAATATGTTTCAAATCACTATTTATAATAGGATTTTTAGGAACAGATTGTTCTATTATCCAATTTTCAGGAAAAATAATTTCTTCCCACTTAATGGATCTTTTGGTAGTAATATTTGATTTTCCAAAATTACTTTCTATAAGAATAGTCTCATTATTATCTTTCTCAATTCTTTTACACATAGGATTGAGTGTTAATAAAGGCTTATAATAATTACGATAACAGATACACATAACCCTCGTGCACGGTATGTAATTATAACCATGAGTTTTAACATTTAATGTTAAGGCTTCTAGAATATTACTATCAGATAAAGATAGAGATAAATTAGGATATGCGTCAAAATAGACAGATCCTAAAGTCAAACTAGATTCTATAATTCCCATTAAGGATTGTCTCCAATTAAGATTTCGACCATCCCTAAGAGAAGCTAAAAAGCTTTCTGGTAAACCATTTAAGGTAAGCGGTCTAAAAGCGACCTGAACACAACCAATATGTAAGAACTTATGAGAGGGGTTTTTAGAATCATGATTGACTAATTTTTCTTGTGTTTGGGTGTTTGGAATTATGAGAGTGATTGATTAATTGTTTTGATTATAGGTGTTTACTTTTATTGATGGTTATTCATTAGGATAGAGGAATTTTCTTGTTCAATTTGGTTGTGTTATGTTATTAGCTTGTGTGTTGATGCTATTTTATCGCAACGAGAGTTGGGTAGACGGGATTAGGCATATGAGTATTGGTTTAATTCACCGGATTTGAGTTAATTATGCTTGCAACGAGAGTTGAATAGAAACATAAGAACCCCTCTAATTTACATTGACTACTTTAGTTAATACCTAGAGTGGAAAGTGAAGAGCACATAGGAGAATTAAACTTAGTATACAAGTGGGAAAACACAGGGACAAAGTAGTTAGATAATTAGAGGACCATATCCTAGGATTTAAAATGATATCGAACCCTAGACTTATCAAGTACGGGAATGGTAAATGTGAAGTCATCGCTCTTATGAAATAACTGGAAATAGGGGCAAACACCATAATTAATCTTTTGACAATCATCTCATAAGGAAAAACACTCAAACACCTCTCACTTATTTGGAACAAAATCATTTGTTGCTTTATTGTTTTCTTATTTGCTTGTTGAAATTCTCTAGTTGTTATTTTGTTGTCTTGTTGTTATTTAGTTTTAATCAAAACATCAAAACATGGTTTGCACTATAGCTACGCGCTAACACATAGCTATGAGGCTATACTATCACTACTAGTCCCTTGGATCGATATTTAACCGGGCACACAATGATCCTCTTACACTTGAGAGGTGAGTGTTACAAAACACGTGTCACCTGTAGTGTGAGCAAAATAGAGAATGCATCACACAAAATTCTGTTTATACACACCCACAGCATAAGCATTGTGCACGTACCTTTTCCTTGCTTCTTTCTTTTGTGAAAGTACAGGAACAAGCTCATGATTACCAGAACCATTCCAATAACCAGTGACAACGTCTTCACAATAAGCATTTTTCTTTTCCTTCCTCCCGAGCCTGTGGAAATATTTCCATGTTATGCAGAACAAGGGAAAATGAATAAATGATTTTGAATGAATACTTGCCTAACTCAGTGGATGCCATCCTAATGTAGATATCATGTCCTGGATCCATCACCCTGATGTCAACAAGGTTACCGAACCAAACTAGACATCCATTTTTTCCCCTGCTTATATTCAGACTTGCATAGGCCGTACAGGAGCAGTTGTTCAAGCATAGTACCTTGCATTCTTCAAGAGTCATAGTCGTGTTGAACCAAGAATTCCGAGTGCTTGGCAATTTAATACCAGAATACATCAAAAATCCATCTCCCTTTTCACAATCACAATTCAAGGGTGTGCTTCTTATGCACCCATATACAGGGTCTTTTCGTATGAATTTATTCAAGCCTCCACAATTGGGAGTATTTTCAATATTACAAATACCATGCGCACCGCAAACATTATAAATATGACAATTATCTGATGGTAAAGTGAGATACGAAATCCAACCTTGGTTCTGATACTCCCAAATCCACCTCTGTCCAACACCAGTATCACATAGTGTAAACCTCGTGTATACTGAAGTGTTGATGAGATTGTAGTGATAGTACACCTCCTTCTTGTTTATCACCACTCCAAACGTGAAAATCCGATTCTTCCTCAAGTTAAGGCTGCCACTAAAGCTTACACCATTCCAGAGCCCTGTGTTATACAACAAAGCTTCACCATTTTTTATCACAGCCTGTGGATAACCAGTAGGATCAAAACGATATGTATAAACTCCTGACGCTGGATTATCGCTGTTCTGCGGTGAAGTGATATAGACTTGTACGCCTGTCTGAAAGTTCACACCGAGATTCATCCATGGTAATAAAGTATGAGATGGATGGTTGAAACTCTGCCACAAAAAAATGTCCGGGTTATCATCATTTGCATCTTTCACAAAAAGATTCCCCGAGTCGAACAATTGTGCAACTGGAGTGCGCACAGTTGTTGATGTATTTGTAGACCAGATAATAGTATTAGTACCATTTACAAGAACTAGAAGTCCCGGCTATACGACTTTGAGCACACCTGATTCATCTGTGAGTGGATCATCTCTATTGGCAATCCATACCACAGTTCTTCCTGTTAATTTCTTGTACCACATGCCGACAACCGGTAGTTGGAATTATCCGGGCTGAAAAACCCCAACTCAAAGGTTCCACCAGATGAAACCAACGTACTAGCACCGTTATCTTTGAACATCTGAGAATTACTTATCGTATCTGTTGGTGTTGGGTTGGATAATTCCTGAGTGGAGAACAACGAGGTAATAATGAGAAATAAAGGGAGATAGTATTTAGTCATTAATGTGGTATTCATGGTTTTGGTTGAATGAACGCTTAGTGCAAATCAAGAAAGCAGAGGCTTAAGAATGTTAGGAGGCAATGAGCCACACGGTGAAGAGAACTTTGATTCTTGACTAGGTCAAACTTGCATTTACGTGGAATTATACATGAGCCTCAAATTTCTTGCACAAAGGTCGTGTCTTACGGTTGAAGTTCAATTTCTCATCGGAAGAAGTTCCACCCTTGAAGGAAGTTGCAAATCACCAAGTTCATTTTTTGAGAGAAATACGATCACAATAACTAATTTGGAGGCCAGATGAAGAGGTCTCACGTAGTTAATTAAATTTATTATTCTTTGTTAGTTATCGCTCTACCAGATGAAAATTTCTTGAAAATGCACTAACAATGTTATGTTCCATATATATAGACAAAGACTTATGTAAACTAATTTTATTGTTTAATTAGTTTGCATTTTATGTGTATTCTTAAACAGTACTAATTGTTTCACTAAAACATGCTCCCTCCATCTAAAAGTTATTTACCCTTTTGCTTTTGACACAAGTTTTAAAGTGAGAGTTGTTTATTAGCATTTAAAGTGATAAAAGTGACTTTTGGTTGAAGATATTGTAGTCCTCTCAATTTTATTATTAAAATAGATGATTTTTTTTGTGGGATAAAATAATGACATGAGATGTAATTTTGAGATGTTGGAAGGGAATAGTTGAAAAAGGTATATTTAGTTTATTGCCCTTTATAGAAATGGGTAAATAAGTTTGGGACAGACATTTTGGGAAAAATGGGTAAATAACTTTGGGACGGAGGGAGTATTAGTTTGTTAGTATTAGTTGTTTCATTCAAATATATTAGTTGTTATACTATAGACTGATAGTTGTGAACCATTTGTACGGTAAAACTGTTTTACATCAGACTAACTCATATATATATATATTTTATTATTAGTACTATTCAAACGCGTTGTAATGTCATACTAGTTTTAAAGTGATAATATCCCACAACTAAAATTCAATCAAGTTGAATTATGGGCTAGAATTTTACCCCTGCTTAATTCACTTTTGATTGTCTATATTTATCCTCATTCCTTGCCATTTACAAGTACTTTCCAAGATTAAAAGTCTCAAGTATTTTTTCACGTTAAAAGAAATGAATTCGAGGCAAAAGTGGTGGCTAGAGTTCGCAAAAGATATTCAGAGAGATGCTGTTAGAAGAAGTTTGTTAGTTCTTGTTTCTTAAATATAACATCATCATATATACATTATGATGCATCATTTCTATATCAATCGACAAACTGTTTTGATAAAGATAAAAAGCTTAACATGGAAATCTACATGATGGAATATAAAGTAATATTTGGTTTATTTATGGGGCATTTATCGAGCCTCGAGCTGTGATGCTCAGTGCATTATTTGAACATGCTATGTGTAGTATATCCGGATTTTCGGTGTTTACTATATCTGTCGCTGTGAAGAAACCAGGATGTTTAGCTTCAGGCAAAATATTGTCATTGCCCAGCATCTGTACTACAGCTGACATGCTTGGCCTGTCTTCTGGTTGCTCTTGAACACATAAAAGACCGATATGGATTGATCGCACTACTTCTGAAATTTTGCACAGATTAATGAAACAAGCATCAACCAATTCCGACGACCTTTCTTCTCTGTAAAGCGTCCATGCCTGTTACATTGGAGCTCATATCAGGATCTTTTTTATCCACATTGTTTACTGTAATTTTTAAAACAAGATTATCCAAATGGACTTTCATTCTCTCTGTAAATTTATTAAGACTGAGCTGACTTCCAGCTTGGCACATCCAATCTGGACTTCAGTTTCAACATCAATACTAATTCAAGTTGCTACAAGATGTAAATACTTACATGTGTAAGAAGGTCGAGGCGGCGATCATTATGAGAAAATATCTTGTTTCTCTTGCCAGTGACAATCTCAAGCACTATAACTCCGAAGCTAAAGACATCTGATTTCACCGAGTAAAGGCCGTACGTGGCGTACTCTGGGGACATGTAACCGCTACAAGAATATGTTGGTGATAGGGTTAAATAGCTAATAGAGGAAGTATTTGAGATGAATTGTGTTTAAAAGAATGATAACATACTATGTTCCTACGACTTTTCTTGTGTCGGCTCCAGTTTCGTTTCCTCCCAAAGTTCTAGCAAGACCGAAATCTGATATCTTTGGGTTCATATTAGAGTCTAGTAATATATTGCTGGCTTTGAGGTCTCTGTGGATAACTCGGAGACGAGAGTCTTGATGAAGATACGTAAGACCCCGAGCAATGCTAGTAATAATGTTGAAGCGCCTAGACCAATCTAGTAACGTGCTCCTCACCTGATCTGTCAAATAAATGAGGGCATATTAATTTTAGAGTCAGTTTTTTATACACCAGTCGCACCGTACAACTAGGCAAATGGATAAATCATGTAGGTTAGATTTGAATGAACGAAATAAAACATGCATATTGACAAGACATAACTGAAACATGAACGCTTAATATAACTGAAATGTGGTCCATGCACCAGGTGCACATGAGACTTGTTTTTATTTTATTGTTTTATGAAACTTAGAATCAAAGCTCCCAAAGCAGAAAATATTCTCAACAACCGTGTTGATAGCTATTGGTTTTACCTGACACTTATCATAACTGAAAAACTTTATCTACTTTTAACTTGTAAACAAATTATCTCCTGGTCATCTAACAATTTATTTGTGGCATGTTTAACTTCTTATCCTTGAAAAAACTAATCGTAATTGTGCAGGTTCGTTAAGTGAGAGATCCTTACCGAACAGTATTAAGTCTAGACTTTTGTTGGGCATGTATTCATAAACTAGCATCAGTTCTTCTCCTTTAATGCACCATCCAAGAAGCTTCACTAGATTCCGATGTTGAAGTTTAGCAATACAAACAATTTCATTCTTGAACTCATCTACTCCTTGATGGGAAGTTCGTGACAGACATTTAACAGCAATTTCCTGCCCCTCTTCTAGCTGGCCCTAATATCAATATGTAAAATTTTCACATTTTCATCACAAACACATTTATATTTGATACTAGATGTTGAATACACAAACAATATTATATCAAACTTGAAGACTTGAAATTTCACATTTTGATATGGCTTTAATTACCTTATAAACAGGTCCGAATCCACCCTGTCCAAGCTTATTGGTGATTGCAAAATTATCGGTTGCCTTAGTTATGGTGGATAACTCAAACAACGGTAGCTCTAGATCCTTGTGGCTTTCCGCGTTGAATCCCATCTGACCTGCAGTATGATCAACATAGAGAATATAAAACAATACAGAGAAATTTATCCATTTACACATTAACTTAATTATCAATCAATTGGCCCTCACATCTTTAGAAAATTGTATTTTTAAATGGATACTTGAGTTGAAGAATCTGTATCACACAAGGATTTGTTTATGCACACCCGCATAAGCATTGCACACATACCTTTTTCTCCCTTCTTTCTTTTCTGAACGTACAGGAACAGGCTCATGATTACCAGAACAATTCCAATAACCAGCAACAACGTCGTCACGACAAGTATTTTTCTTTTCCTTCCTCCCGAGCCTGTCGAATTATCTATTGAAAGATTACATTATATTTCCATGTTATGCAGAAAAAATACTCACTCTTCTTTCAAGAGAAAATGAATTTTTACCTAGCTCAGAAGAAGCCAACCTTATATAGATATCTTGCCCTGGAGTCATCCTTCTGATGTCGACAAGGTCACCGAACCAAAGTAGACACCCATTGTTGCCTCTGCTTATATCTAGACTTGCATAGGCCATACAGGAGCAGTTATTCAAACATACTACCTCACATTCTTCAAGAGTCATAGTCGTGTTGTACCAGGAATGCCGAGCGTTGGGCAATTTAATACCAGAGTACTTCAAAAAGGCATTTCCTTTCTCACAATTCAAGGGTGTCCTTCTTATGCAACCAACTCCATTTTCCAGACTGTCAGGGTACTTTGTTTCGAATTTATTCAAGCATCCACAATTAGGAGTATTTTCAGTATTACAAATACCATGTGCACCACAAAGATTATAGATATCACAATTATCTGATGGAAATGCAAGAAACAGAACCCAACCTTGTTTTTTATGCTCCCAATACTTCCTCTGTCCAACACCAGTATCACTTAGTGTTAGCCTCACGTACACTGAGTTGTTGAGAAGCTCTGTGTGATAGTAGGCCTCCTGCTTGTTTATGACCACTCCAAACTCGAAAATTGGATTCTTCCTCAAGTTATGGCTCCCGCTAAAGCTTACACCATTCCAGGGCCCTGAGCTATACTGCAAAACTCCACGATCTTTTATCGCATTCTGTGGATAACCAGTAGGATCACAACGATATGTATAATTTCCTGATGCTGGATCACCGCTGTTCTTCGGTGACGTGAGATAGACTTCTATGCCGGTCCGAAAGTTCCTGCCGAGCTTCATCCCTGGTAGAAAAGTATCAGTTGGATAGTCAAAACTCTGCCACACGAAATTCTCGGGGTTATCATCATTTGCATCTTTCACAACAAGATTCCCTGAGTCGAGCAATTGTGCAACTGGAGTCTGCACAGTTGTTGATGTATTAGTAGACCAGAAAATAGTGCCAGTACCATTTACAAGAACTAGAATTCCCGGCTCTACGACTTTGAGCACACCTGATTCATCTGTGAGTGGATCATCTCTGTTGGCAATCCATACCACAGTTCTTCCTGTTATTTTCTTGTACCACATGCCAACGTACCGGTAGTTGGAATTATCCGGGCTGAAAAAACCCAACTCAAAGATTCCACCAGATGAGATCAACGTACCGGTACCCTTATCTCTGAACATCTGAGAGTTATTAATGGTGTCTGTTGGTGTTGGAAAAGATAGTTGGTGAGTGGAGAAGAAGAAGGTAAATGTAATGATGAGAAATAAAGGGAGATAGTATTTAGTCATGAATGTGATATTCATGCTTCTGGTTTAATGAAGCCTTATAGTCCAAAAAACAGAGGCTTAATAATGTTAAGAGTCAACTTAGGAGATTAGGAATGTGGATGGAGGAAATGTGACGGAGTAGTTGCACTGACTTGGAATTGTATTTGTATGTAAGCCTCAAATTTCTTGCCCTGTTTTCACATGTTAAGTCGTGATATAATTAACGACTCTAACCATAAGTCTTAAGTCTGCCCTACACATTACTCAATCTGTCCAAATGAAGGTTGTGCGAGGAAGATGTTCGATGAAATGCCTGACAGATATGTGCTCCTCTCCAATGCTCTGTTTTAGTGTCATTGACGAAAACTAGACTTGATTTTAAAAATATGATGAAAAGAGACCGAAGTTGCTTATATAATTCCAATGCCAGAAAAACATAATTAGGTATTTAAAATTTCAATTAAGTCGTCAAATTCCAGGGGGAAAAGGTGAAAGCGCACCTGGAGTAGCCTCTGAAGCAAAAAGGAGGGATTGAAGATGAAGAGAAGCAGAGAAGCCATTGAAGTGTATGTAACAGGCGATCGAAAATAAATTGCAGGGAAACACGTTGAAGAGGAAATTCATTTAAAATCATTTGTATAACACAAGAAACGGAGCTCCAGTCGGGTTTATATTGTACCCGGTTCTACCCAGCTCGACCCTAACTTCTAAGTCCTGCTCCCATTATTCCGTAACGAGTTTACGAGCGTTTTTATTAGAAAACTTTTATACTCCATCCATCCCAGAACACTGGAAATTGCACGCAAACCAAGTAAAATGAGTTTTAGTGGGTTTGAGTGAAATAAAATAAGGGTGTTATGAGTGTATTAATATTATATTTATTTCCATTTTGAGAGTGTTCAAGTAATGTTAGGACGTCCAAATAAGACAAATGTTCAAGTAATGTTGGGACGTAGGGAGTATGAGTTTTTGACTTCTATGAAATATTGCACAGTAAAATATTACTTAAAGAGACACACTTGTATGCAGGGGCGGATTGGGATTCTCACTCTTACAAAATGAGAAATATAATTAGTAATAGGTGCATTCATATAAAATCATTACTCTTAAGTACAAAACTGAAGGTAAAATGACTCTTGTGCCCTTACTTTCATTTACTGTTCATGATTGACATCCATCAATTTTCGTGCACTGACTGTTTTTGCACGAGCATAATTTTTTTTTGTACAATTTTAAAATTTACTCCAATATTTTAAAATATATTTAATAAGGTTCAATATCATTAGCAAAATTCAATTTTTCCTCCATTCATTTGCAATAATTCATTAAAACCTTTTTAAAACCTTCATTAACTTTTCCAATAATTCAAACCCAAAACCTTCATTAACCTTCATCGGTTTACTTAAAACATTCATTTGCAAATAATTCAAACCCAAAAAACTAAGTTTAAATTCAAATTCATAATCAGAACATACTTTGTGAATTCGAATTTAAATTAATCTCCCACGAAGTGCAAAATATTTGCACTAACTGCAAAATAAATTAGTACGAGTGCAAAAAAATATTTGCACAATCCCGTACAGAATTTACACAATTATAGAATGGGGGTAAGAGGAAAGATCAGTACTATTGTGGGTTGAATGTGACTTAATATCCTTCTAACATTTACACACAAAGACTTGTTCTAAAAAAAAATTGCAAAATATTCTAGCCTGTGCAAAAAATATCTTGCACAATTGTATAAAATAATTGCACAACTCTGCAGATCCACCGCTGACGTTGCGACGCAACTTTGCAGATCCACCATACAATTGTATAAAAGAATTGCACAAATCTGGGAGATTGGTTTCATTTGAAGCTTTTCTGCAATATCACTTTACAAATCATATAAAATCATAAGATCACTACCTGGAAGAAGAAAAAGGAAAGCAGAAAACACAAACCAAATTAAAATTAGCTAGAACCAGATCTACCAACTGAAATGAAAATCGAACAGAAGTAACGTAGTGATACAGAAGAAATAAAAAAATCAGGTAAGAAAAAAGCACCTAAAACCCTCAGATTGAAGAAACCAACCCACTGAATGAAATCCTTCATGCTTTGTAGCGCCATGGGCCCCTCCATACGATCGTCTTCATCATTTCGATCACCCCCAACCAAAAAAACGGGCCACCCTTAAAAACTGTACATCACTAACCACCGCCTAAAAACTCCACACCATTCGCACTTGGATCCGGTGAGATCGGACGTTAACCACCATTCGAACAATCACCCACAACCAAAAAAGGGCACTTAAAACAAAAAGGATCCGGTGACCGGACTTTTAGAGAGAGATTGGGAAGATTTTTAGAGAGAGTGAGAGTGAGAGTGAGAGAATATATTTGATTAATTTTGGAAGAGAGCGGCTGATATTTGTTGTAAAATGGAGTAAAATAAAATTGTTAGAGGTTGGATAGGTTTAAGGGTAAATTTGGTATTTTAGGTGGGTTTTTGTACCTATAAGTAATAAGAATTTTGGCTTGTATCCATTAGTAATTAAGTTGAAAATTTTATACCTTATAGAAATTATTCGGGGCGGATTTACTTGTGGACAGGAGGGGCAAGTGCCCTACTTGGATTTTCTGTTATTCCGGGGCGGATTTACATGTGGACAGGGGCCAAGTGCCCTGCCTGGATTTTCTATACAAGGTATATATTTGTTATGTAAAATATGTATACAAAGTGTTGAGTTGTTCTAATGGCAAGATGGGTGCCTTTGCTTTTAGTTGATCCTGTGTTCGAGTCCTAGTTTTGGCAGCCAAATGAATATTTATTTTAAAATTTTACTTTAAGTAATTTCTTATTATATTCATATATATTAATTATGCTTAACACAATATACTGCTTCCACTCGTGTAAATACTATATATTAAATTTACTTTTTTGTTTGCTAATTAAGCAATATAAGTACAGTGTTTTATTTTGTATAATGTCTTAAGACACTCGTGTAAATACTATATATTATATTTACTTTTTTGTTTGCTAATTAAGCAATATAAGTACAGTGTTTTAATTTTTTTATAATGTCTTAATTGATCTCATACTCCACAATTGGGATGAAACCCATCGAGTGGACAATTTAATATGGATGAAGTTGCTTTCAGCGAGAAGAATCGAACCCGGGACATAGATACCATTGAAGAATTCCGTCTCATCTAAAAGTCTGAACTTATAAAGATATGTGTAATTAATTCATTTATTTAATTTTTCTCACACTAAAAAAAATTGTTTTACTTTGTTTTTTAGTATAATTTTGTGCCCTCCCTGAGTTTCATTCCTGCGTCCGCCACTACTTGTATGAGACGGTCTCACGGTAAGACGGGATATAATTTGGGCATTGATGCTTTAATATTTTGGGAGGGGTGACTGTAATTTGTATTAGGTTGTACACCGTCTCATACATGAGACCGTCTCATACATGAGACCGTCTCATATGAGTTTTTGTCTTACATAAAATATAAAAGAGTTAAAAATTTACAAATCCTGTGCAGGGTCTAATCGTGTCAAGTGATTTTTTTTTTTTGGAAAATTTCAGGGAGATACAAGTTTTTCAGGCAAATATCATTAAGATACAAAATATCCCTCTTATTTCATCTAGATACAAAATGATACACAAAAAAACTTAAAATACCCTTATTACTAATTAAAATAAATTAATACCTAAATTAATGCCCACACAATTATTATTTCACACGCTCCTCTCTCTCTCTCTAACAATCCTCTTCCTTCTCTCTTCCACGCTCCTCTCTCTCTAGGGTTTGTGGTGTTTTTTGCAGGAGTCATTCCACTCTATCTCCCACAGAGGTGCAGATGGTGGTGGGGGTGACGGGGAGGCGGCGTATGGTGGTGGGGGGGGTTGTTGGAGAGGCGAATGGTGGTGGGGATGAGCAGGGAGACGCCCGCCTTAAAGCACCGAGACCGATGAAGAAGACGCGCGCCACTGCTGCGGTGTCGGGTGGCGGTGGATCTACGCCGCCGGTGTCCCAAATCTTCCTCTTCGGTGAGTAATTTTTTCATCCATTGATTTTCTCTATTTTTTTGTGTAAACTGATTTTGAGTAATTGAAGATGGTGTTCGATTTTTTTTTTGGTATGGTGTTCTCAGATCCGGTTCCAAATTCATATTTTCCGACGAATTATTGAAGAATGACGGTAAGATTAATTTTTTTGGTGGTAGTTTGTGGCGGTGGCGGCAGAGAGGTGTAAAACGGTGGTGGTTATTTTTGGAGTTTTTTTTTTTTTTTTGCCTGTGCGTATAATTCTTCTAAAGTTTGTGTAAATACTTTTGCACTGATACAAATTTTTTTTTTTGCAATCCGTAAATTTTTTGGTATGGTTGTTTCATGTGCCAAAAAATTGAAGCCATGTAAATTTCTTTGTCCTTGGTTGTAAACTTTTGAAGCTTTGTAAATTTAGTGTAATAGATACAAGTGAAAACCTTTATTTCTTCACAGATGAAAATATTTTTGGGTGTAAAATTTATTTAGTGTTGATGCTTGTCTATAAATAAAGATAGAATTGCAATATTGTTGTCTTCTCCCCATTTTCTATAATCTGGTGAACTATTTTTTTAACCTATAATTGCATATTTCTTTTTTCTTCCTCGTTCTGAAATTAGTAAAATATTCAGCGGTTGTGCAAATCTATTTTGCACCGAGTTGAATTTATTTTGTGCTTGTGCAAAAAATAAATAAGAAAGACCAAATGGGAAATGTATGTAACAATCCAGAAAGACCGAATAAAAATTAAAATGGAGTAAAAAAAATTGAATTTTAGAAAAATACTATATTTTTTAAAAGGATGTAAAAGATTATATTATCTGTGCAAAAAATATTTTGTCTGTGCAAAAAATAAACATTAAAAAGTCTAGTCGATGAACAGTACTGACAGATTTTTTAATTTTTTTATTAAGGGTATTTAAGTCTTTATAAGTGTCAAATTGTATTGGATTGAAATAAGGGGTTTGGGTTGTATCTAATTGATATAACTCTCTCTATTTTGTACCTAATTGATACTCCCCCATTTTCTTTTTTAAATATTGCACAAAAGGCAAAATAGAAAATTTACTTCCAAATTTTGCTAATATAAAAATAAGTATATGTTAAACAATTATGTACGTGATGATTTTTTTTTTTTACTAATTCAATAGTATAATTTGGTTGTTTCAGTTCTTACTCACGATAGTTTTTCACAAATTAGGAGGAGAAACAAGTAAAATACAGAGGGAGAAACATATAAAAATAGAGGGGGTGTCGTTTTGTTCGTACAATAATACATTTTTCTCTTCACAGTAACACATTTTAACCATAGTAACACAATTTTTAATAATTTACATACATATATGTGTACTGAAAAATAAGTATGTGTTATTTATCATTGCAGCTATACATATATGTACTTATAGTAATACATGTTTGGCCTTATAATAATACAAAACTCTGAGCGAGTTATGCTATATTGCCTTTAGGCGAATTTGTCATTGATCGTTGCTTCCAATTGCAAAATTTTAAAAAATAATGTCTGAAATTACAAAGAAAAAAAAATGTTGTAATTTGATAAAATCACTAAAGACAATTGACCCAAAATACAAACTATGCAACGGCATCGTTTCTAATATCAAAGGCTTGAATGATAAATGGCAATGCAAGAGATTTCTCTTCTCTATTTTTTTTTTTGATCAGGGATTTCTCTTCTCTATTGACAGTGCGCCTCTGAAGACGAAGAGAAGTAGACAACCTTCTGAATTTTGGCAATTAGTTAGGGCATTATATATGTAGCCTCGCGCCATGCTTTAGTCGATGGAAGCGAAATTCTTCAAACCCAATCAGAGCCGCTCGACCAACATCAATCCAGACTCCATTAATCTCAGCCGTTGGTTAAACACCACCTCCACCTGCATCTCGACGGCATCGGCTTCATCCTCTTTTTGGTCTGACAATGCAAGCCGCTTTCAAACGACGCCGTACTCTAGGTATATTGTACATTTATACATAAAATCAAATCTCTGTGCCACTCTGTGTAGATACTGCGACTTTTTTTTTTAATTAGCTAGGGATAATGTATGTTGTACCGTATGCGGTGATAATGCTACAACATATGGATTGTGCCAAGAAATAGAGGGAGGAAGAACACAATTCAACTCATTGATTATGAGGTACATGCTCTATACCTGACGCTGTTAATTTAAAAAACTGATGGAACGGCAAATACGCACACGGACCGCTTTGGCAAAACATACAAGAGACGCAGGAGGGAGAAGACAGCGGCAACGTGAAGATGAAGTTTTTATTTGTTTCCTTATTTGTGTTATTTCCTTATTTACGTACTTTCCATATTTGTCGTTTTATTTTTGAACCATATTCGTCGTTTTATTTTTTAACTTGTGAACAACCCATGGGCTTTAGTTTTTGCCGGACATATGTAGGCGTAGGGTTTCTAATTTGGGATTTTTCTTATGCGTAATTTTGGATAATCAAACTTCCAGCGATTTGCTGTTTTGCTAGAATCTTTTGTGCATTCATTCGAAGTTCTAGTTTACCTCGCTAACATATGGACTGTATATTAATATGTCATCAAAGAACACTAGTACAAATTTCTTTAGTACATCTACAAACACTTCATTTATCATATTTTGAAAAGTTATTGGAGCATTAGTTAGCCTAAATGGCATCACCTTGAACTCAAACAGGCCACAATGAGTGATGAATGCAGTTTTATACCTATCATCTTCCTACAACAAAATTTGAAAATATCCTTGCTTGAGATCTATTTTTGAGAAAATCTTGGATCCATGTAGTTCAGTTAATAAATCCTCTATGACAGACATAGGGTACTTGTTCTTAACTGTATGATCATTAAACTTCCTATAATCCACACAAACCTTCATGTTTGATCTTTTTTCTTCATAAGTATAGATGGACTAGAAAATGGGCTAGAACTTACTTGAATGGAGTCCTGAAGCAGCATTTCTTTGACCATTTTCTCAATCTCATTTTTCAGAGCATGTGAGTATCTGTATTCTTTCTGAAAAATGGGTTGAGTTTCAGGTTTCAAGTTGATTTCATGTTCTATTCTATCCTTCTTTTAGGAGGCAATCCCTTTGGTTCTGCAAATATTTCTTCATATTTTGCTAGCACAGCTATGATCTGATCATCATGCTCATCATCATGCTAATTTTCAGCATTTACAGTAAATAGCTGCACCATCACCCCATGAGTGGTCTTGTGTAAGAATTTATCCAAGCTTTTAGCTGTTATGACTCTCAATTTCTTGTTTAGAGTTGTCCCCTTCTAGTATGACCTCATTCTCATCCTTCCATATTGTGATTTTGTTGTTTTTGAGATTGAATGTGATGGGACTATGTTCCCACATCCAATCTGCACCCAGTATTACATCACAACCTCCAAGTTGGAGTACCCTGGGATCAGCAGTGAAAGATTCTCCCTGCATAAAGCCACTTAAACTTAGTACATTTAAACCTATCGATTGTTTTGCCTCCATCAGCCACAGTGATGATCCATGGAACAACTTCTTCCATCACACAATTAAACTCTGTAGCAGTGTTAACATCAATAAAACTGCTAGTACTTCCACTGTCAATGAGTATACTTAGTTGCTTCTTCCCTACTTGACCAGTTATCTTCAAAGTAGTCTTTATTGCCCACTAAAGCATTGATGGAGATTCCCTCTAGAATTTCTTCTGCTTCTTCTTCATTGTTCTCCTTCACAATTTCTTCTTCCTCACCTTCTACAATGATTAAGTTGAATTGTTTGTTCTTGCACACATGACCATAAGAGTATTTTTCATCACAACAAGAAGGAGGTGTACTATCACCACAATCTCATCAACAACTCGGTATACACGAGGTTTACACTAAGGCCCCGTTTGGTTCACGGGATTGATCGGGATAGGCTATGATTAGGATTTTAATCCCCACTAATCTACCGTTTGGTTTGCGGGATGAGGGACCATGATATACCTCAAACCCGGGTAGAAAATGTGCAAAATCCCTCCATGGAGGGATATGTCAATCCCATGTGAAAGGTGGGATAGAGCATATCCCGTGCAATATTACAAATTGTCCTTCTATTGTTTGAATAGATTCACAAGAATGAAGTGTGGTTGTTTCAATTCAATTTAAGGGTGTTTATGACATTTCAATAGGTATCCCATGTAATCCTACAATCCCAACACATATCTTGATTCAACAAATCCAGTCAAATCAATCCAATCTTACTCAATCCCACTCAATCGTATCATACCTAATCAATTCAGTCCCGTGAATCAAACACCCCCTAAGTGATACTGGTGTTGGACAGAGGTGGACTTGGGAGTATCAGAACCAAGGTTGGATTTCGTATCTCACTTTACCATCAGATAATTGTCATATTTATAATGTTTACGGTGCGCATGGTATTTGTAATTTTGAATATACTCCCAATTGTGGATGCTTGAATAAATTCATATGAAAAGATCCTGGAGATGGGTGCATAAGAAGCACACCCTTAAATTGTGAAAATGGGGATGGATTTCTCAAGTATTCTGGGATTAAATTGCCAGATACTCGTGATTCTTGGTACAACACGACTATGACTCTTGACGAATGCAAAGTAGTATGTTTGAACAAATGCTCATGTACGGCGTATGCAAGTCCAGATATAAGCAGAGGCAAAAATGGATGTCTACTTTGGTTCGGTGACCTTGTGATACATCAGAGTCATGGATCCAGGACAAGATATCCATATAAGGTTGGCATCCTCTGAGTTAGGTAAGTATTCATTCTAATCATTTATCCATTTTCTCTAGAACGAAGAGCGAAGTTATCTGTATTGCAAAGCTTCGGCATCGGAATCTAGTGAAGCTTCTTGGATGGTGCATTAACGGAGAAGAACTAATGCTCATTTATGAATACATGCCCAACAAAAGTGTTCCGTATTTTCCCAACACGTAAAATATTCAACCGCAAGTGTACGGTGTCTATCCTAGTATGGTAAGTACGAGTCGATCCCACAGGGAAGAGTTAGTGTAAAAGCGATTTTCGTTAGCTCGATTCTATCTAGACACGATTGATTTTTAGGAAGGTTTTAAAAACTAAAGACAAATCCTAAATGCTAACTAAAATGTCAATAAAAAAACAATTAAAACTAATCCAACCAAATCAACAACAAGCTCATGAAACGAAAATAACAAAAAAATAAAAAGTTAAAAGTGGTTCCAAGGCAATTGCAATATTTAAAAATTCATTTATGGCTAACGACTCATTTAAATGGTATTGTGCATTTTTCTATAGGGTTGATCACTAAATAATGAATTATAACCATTTTCAATCAATTCAATCCAAAGGAAACGCTGCAAACTAGTGCAATGCAACCCGAAAAAGCCCCTAAGATCATCTACTACCCTCCCGATAGTTAATCATCTCTCGAGCTCATAATAAATTGGGTGGTGTGCTTAAAGATCCATTAATGAAATAAATCTCTCGATCTTACCCCAATTAACATCAAATAAGTCATGTTATTATGTACACTAACAACATGCTTTCAAAGAAATTAAACACACAAATAGGAGTAAAAACACAAATATCAATTAAACAAGAAACTAATCCATAAACTTCAATCTAAATATGCAATGCCCTAGAACCATTTCTAGGGAAGTTCTACCTAATCTCAATTACAATGAAAATAGAAAATAAAAATAAAAGGGAAAAGATAAACTAGATTGTTGTAGGTGATGGAGGATGAAAATTTTCAAGCTAATGCCCCTTCATGAGCTACCAAGTGTTAAAATTGAAGATCCCTAATTAATGGGTGGAGAGAAGGAATGGGAGTTGTCCCCAAAATGTGTGGAATTCTCGAATTTACTGCTGCATTCAATAAAAACCCTCTGTTTTTCGCCCAAAGAAAATCGCTGAAATCTGGAAAGCGTTTTTGATAATGTTGAGACGGCGCTGAAATTTTGCTAAATGGAATAGCAAATCTAATTGCCACGTGGGTCAACTTGCGGGTAAGGCGTATTGAGGTGGTGAATGATATAGTTGACCAAGACATAAGAGTTGACTCAGTGGGACCCATGCATATTGCTTCCAACTTCAATTTTAGCATCTTGATCACAATTAATTCCTCACAGCAAACTCACGGGAAAATCAATGGGCTGCACCATTTATTTTGTTGGGCTTGTTCATGGACTTCACAAATGTTGAATTTGGGCCGGCCATTTTTTTCTCTTCTTGGCCCAATAGTTTGTGCTTCTCGATTTCTTCCTTCGTTTGACTTCCACAAAAATTAGATTTGTGTTTTGCATCAAAAAATGCTCAATTTTCCTATAAAAATAGCAAAACACAACCTTTCTCCAAATCAAGTGTAGTTAGCCAAAATTAGGTAATAAAAGTATGAAATTGAATCATAAATAGGCAATAAATGCGCAATTAAATCATGCAAATTTCACCCGAATCAAACCTCCCAAACTTAAAGTGTTGTTTGTCCTCAAATGTAATACCCGCGATTATTTTTTAATATATGCTTTTCAAAATAAAATATATGCATAAACTAATTATTATTATTTTTTTAAAGAGGTTATAATAAATATAGGTAATATTTTAAAGATAATTATGAATATATATACTTTTTAAAGGATATTCTTCCAATTTCTCACGTGAAAAACCAAAACTTCAACCCCAATTAACTCAAAGTTTGTTTTGATATTGTCTTTCATTCTTCTATTAAACCCACAGCTGAGATTTTAATGGCCCATTATCCCCATAAATATCTCAACTGAAACCTACACCATTCCTGCTATATATTTTGATGAGACTTCAGTCTTTTCTTCTCCCAAAATTATCCTTCACTCAAATTCATAGAACTTTCTCGCTCGTCCAAACAGTGGAGCCAGTTTTCTTCCTAACTAGTATTCCCTTTGGTGTGAGGTAATCCTTATACTTGTATAAATTAATATTATTAACGTTACTATTATTCTTGTAGAAGTAAAAAAAACTACGGATCAGCAAGTCGAGAATGTTCACTGCCTTTATTTTATTTATCCTACGCTGCCTGAACTCACAGCGGATTAATTGAATAACCTTTGCTTCCTTTTCGTTTAAATTGGGCTTTAATCACTCTTATTAGAAGTCTACAAAACTTATAAGTATTTACACACTCATGCACGCTCAGCCATCTTGGCATTTGAAAGACAGTAACATTAATTTTTAAAGACTTTTAGTTATAAACTTTATTTTTAATTTATAACCTCTTAATTTTAAAAGAATACTAAGTAAGACATAATAAATCTAAGATTTTATGTTTAATTATAGGTGACGTGGATTAAAATGCTGGCATCATTTGCATCATCGACATTGAATTGAGGTGGGGTTTTACTTGCTTTGTCACTTTTAAATATTCATGTGAGTGTTATTATTGCTTGCTACATCTTACAACCTATGTTATACAGTTGGTTTATCCAACAAGCCTAAGGTTAACCTAGTCAACAAGCCTAAGGTTGGTTTATCCAACAAGCCAACAAACTTATGAAATTGTATGCATGTTTGTGGGTTTATAATTTTATTTACATGTTATATTTAATTGTGATAAAGTAAGAGAATCTCACTGAGCTCACCCCAATCTCATTAACATTTTGCAGAGTAGTTTTGTAGAGTAGGAATGGAATGGAGAGCGTGGAGGGCACGTGGATGTCTCGAGCATATTTAGTTGTTATTTCATGATTGATTTTTTTTTTTTTTTGTTAATGTTAGCCTTTCATATTAGCAAATTTACTGCACCTTTTGGATTTTAAGTTAGCAGCATGCAGAATTACAATATTTAGCATTGAAACAATTATGTTAATTTTTATTAAGTGAGTCTGAGTTCCTCTTATTCACTACATATATATATATTCTTTCTTTTGACTCTTTTGAAAACCTTAAAATTTACTATTAAGCTAAGTTATTTCTAGATAATTTTAATTATAGTCACATCTCTTTTATTGCATTCATAATATTTTTATATCTTCCGCTGCAAATTTTTATCTAAATTAGTATTCAAAAGTCTACGAAAAATTGGGTTGTGACATCAAACAACGAGAAAATTAATTCATGAGGGTGAAATGACTCACAAAAAATAAGTGATTGTCAAAATCTTTCAATCTAGCTAAACTATTGGGTACAAAGATCAACAAGCAAGTTCACAAGCTATGTTCAAATTAATGTAAGATTCAATGCTCAGTTCACAATTTCTCTCAAGTAAGTGTATAACTCTCCACTCAAAGTGTGTATAATGGACGTGTATGCTCTCATCAATCAATTCACACAAATGCACTACAATAAGCTTGTCAATTGTCTAAGATCTCCACCACATGTTAAATGTTCAATCAATAAATCAATAAGGACTTTCACATTTGGTTGTAATGTAGGCTCTTTGGTTAAGGTAGGGAAGATTTGGATAGAATGACTCGTAAACTAGTGGAGAGCGAGAGATAAAGACGCATAGACACATCTCAAAAACATCTCAAGAAAAAAAATTGCAATTGTACGAATTGCAACTCAAAAACTCAAACTCCCACAATTTAACTGTCAACTTTTAAGCACATTCTTCACCATCAAAACCATTAAACACTTAAAAACTTGAAGCTCTACTAAATAGCCATACAAAAGAGAGTTTATTTCTCAATCAACTCAATCTTTTTCATGTACAACTCATCAATTCAACTCTTCCTTTCTTTCTTCTTTCACTCTTTCTTTCTTTCTTATTTTTTTTCCTCCTCTCTCTTCTCACTTTCTTCGTTTTTTTTTCACCCATTCACTTTCTTTTCTTTCCTTTTTTCTTTCTCAATTCCCTTTTCTTCACTTAAGCACAACTAGCCTTCCAATTTTACATTAAAGCTCAATTCAACCATATTTGTCAACAATGAAGCTCCACTAATTCATAAAAAGGGTAAGCTCGAAAAGATGGACAAAAAGGCTAAATTTTTGTAGGTTGCCAAAGAATATTGGATAATAGGCTCAAAGTGGCTTGCTACGGATAATATTTCATTTGGTAAGGAAAATTTGGCCAAGTGACTATTCAAAACAAAGATGGCCTTATATCATTTTCAAAAATTTCACACAAAATGTAGCCTCAAACAAGACAATTGACAAGTTCTAGAGCACATAAACATGAATGATACTCACAAGAAGAAAATTAGACCCAAAAAAAATTATGAAAGTCTAAAGGCTCCAAAGCTCACGGGCTTGTCTAATCGTGAATTGAGAGCACAAAACCAAACATAATCTTCACATGAGCAAGTAAACAAGCAAGTGTCAATCAATACCATCAACATCAAGTTCAACTAAACTTCAAAATTCAACAACCACCCACGTTCAAGCACAAAACATCATCAAAGGTCAACCAATCAACACAATAATCTAATAAACATGAGAGATAACTTGTGCACCGGTGCAAAATGTGACTTCAAGTAGAATGGTGCGCCGGTGCAAATGGAGCAAAGATAGCACACACTTTCCATATTCTGAAACACACACCCCCCCCCAAACTTAGAATGTTACTATGAGTGACAATTCTAAGTTTGGGGCATAAACAATAAACAAGCTACCTTTCTCCTTGCACATCCTAAGCATCTTCGTCGGAATTCACTATTGCACCTCCTTTATTTTCATCCCATGGTTGACCTTGATTCTTCTTCTCACTCAAGAGGCTCCAAATTTATTCCATTACACCTACACAAAACACCTAAGCAAACAAACAACTACAAAGAAACAAAAACAAAAGAAAACAATTAAAACCTTGGGTTGCCTCCCAAGTAACGCTATTTTTTAACGTCCTATGTTGGACGTGTTGTCCTTTTCAACCCTTCAAGTCACACTACTTTGCCCCTTGAACAAATGCTTCTTGAAACTCAAACTATCTTTAGGGACAAAGTAGAGCAATTACCATCTTACTAAAAAGAGATACAATTATTTTTTGTTAATTTTCAAGATTTATCGAAAGCAAGTAAAATCTAGACTAAAATCAAGTTAACAACCACTCTATAACTAAATATCACCTTCCCCGACAACGGCGCCATAAACTTGTTCCGTATTTTCCCAACACGTAAAATATTCAACCGCAAGTGTACGGTGTCTATCCTAGTGTGGTAAGTACGAGTCAATCCCACAGGGAAGAGTTAATATAAAAGCGATTTTTGTTAGCTCGATTATCTAGACAAGATTGATTTTTTGGAAGATTTTAAAAACTAAAGACAAATCCTAAATGCTAACTAAAATGTCAATAAGAAAGCAATTAAAACTAATCCAACCAAATCAACAACAAGCTCATGAAACGAAAATAACAAAAAAAATAAAAAGTTAAAAGTGGTTCCAAGGCAATTGCAATATTTAGAAATTCATTTATGGCTAACGACTAATTTAAATGGTATTGTGCATTTTTCTATAGGGTTGATCACTAAATAATGAATTAGAACTATTTTTCAATCAATTCAATCCAAAGGAAACGCTACAAAAGCATGTATTTCTACTTAGTTAGTGCAATGCAACCCGAAAAAGCCCATAAGATCATCTACTACACTCCCAATAGTTAATCCTCTCTCGAGCTCATAATAAATTGGGTGGTGTGCTTAAAGTGTTGGGAATTAATTGCCCGGATCTATTCGGGATGAATATTTAAATACAAATTTAATTCTAACAATTATTACTAGCATGAATTAATCCTATATCAATTTAAATAATAATTCAACAACAAATCATGCATATAAACAGTTCACATAAATCCTACTCATGCGGAATTGCTACGGGTTTACGTGAACTAACCTGTTTGGAATGGCAATGGACTCGGTTGATAAGAACACACCAAAAAGCCTTCCCAAGTATTCCCTAGCCCTTGCTCGTCAATCCGGTGGAAGGAAACTCGCGAAC
Organism: Stenogyne calaminthoides; assembly: GCA_037126765.1. Classification (NCBI taxonomy): domain Eukaryota; kingdom Viridiplantae; phylum Streptophyta; class Magnoliopsida; order Lamiales; family Lamiaceae; genus Stenogyne; species Stenogyne calaminthoides. The sequence continues at coordinate 7,300,041 of JBBCBC010000030.1, forward strand.
AATTAACAAAAGGGAAAAAAAATTATTTGTTGTACCACCTTTGTGGATTTCTAATTTTTCCAACACATGGAATTGCACACTCACAATTGAAGATTTTCGAAAATACACAATCTGTCGACGTTTCAAAATATTTGATATTTTATCGACGCTGATATTTTTCCGAAAAACCAATTTTCGAAACATTCATCCCCTATTTATAATGAGGGGTTGGTCGAAATTTTAGGTGGAAATAAAGATGGGAAAATATTTTTCTTGATCTCCAAGAAATCTTGAATATATCCCATATATTCTTTTCTCCATAATTAAATATTCCACAAAAATCCCAACTCCTCTTATTATGGTATTTTTCAAAAAATAAGGAGTAGGAATCCAAGATTTGGATCTTCTTGAATTTATGAGATATTCTTGTATTCCAAGAATACATATCTTCCATAATGTATTTTCAAGAAAATCAAGAAAATCCTTCCTTCCCTTATTTAATCAAATTTTTCGAAAATCCCTTAACAAATAACCAAGTGGGAGATTTCTTGAATTTAATGAGATAATCTTGTATTCCAAGAATACTTATCCTCATTCCATAACAAAATTCAAAGAAAATATTTCTCCCTCTTTTATTTATTATTTTCGAAAAATAGGAAAATTAGGCAACAAAATTTATTTTATTTTTAAACACCATTTTCAGTTATTGGACTTTATGTTTTGGCTACTTGAGGGGCTTTAGGAGAATTAAGATTGGACCTTCCAATGGATCTTGAATTATCAATATTGAGCCACATTATTATTCAAGCCCATAAATATTAATTAATCCCACTACATAATTAATATTGCACTATCCATCTTAACCCATATTACTGTTAATATGACTCCCGGTTATTATTTCCCGTGTTTAAGATTATCTAGCCCATTAATTAATTCAAGCCACTGAAATAGCTTTCCATTAATTAATATTTTTTATCCTTGGTTAAGGAACGGTTCAACATTATTACCCATACCGGAAACAAATTCCACTTGCAAGATTTGGTATGATAAATCTTATGAACCTCCCAAGGGGGCAAATCAAACGAGCGTACTCGCACACGATTCTTCGTATTAAATCTTAGCAATCGCATGTGACCAGTAATATTGCCCAAGATATAAAGTATTGAATCTTATTGATTCTCTACCTGTCATAAGTCAAAGCAATAATTACTAACCACACACGATCCTATTTAAGGGACGAAGATTAAGAAATAACGAACCACTGAGGTCTAATTCTTCCTGGTTCAGTGCTGAAGAATTTATCCTCCTGTAGGTCCTTGTTCAATGCATCAGTCATGCACTAGTGTAATCTCTTGGTCAAGACAAGCCAATCTGAGCCTTGCACTTCAACCTTTCACGATGGATTGTTCATTTCCATCTAGGTCGTGAACCACATACTTTTAGTTACAAGGGACTGTTAATTTAATCTTCTGTGATCTGGTATCACTAAATTAACTACAATGTAACACGTACTCTTTATTGAACAATTATGCAATAAATATATGTAACATTCAATGATATTTAAAGCATCAGTGATAAATAATTTATTTCAGTAAATAAGACAGAAAATTCAGTTTGGTTATACAAAGTAAAAGCATACTTTTCAGTATAACCCCAACATAAAGATCCATTAATTGAATAAATTTCTCGCTCATACTCCAATTAAAATGAAAATACAATGAAAATCTCAATTACAATGAAAATAGAAAACAAAAATAAAAGGGAAAAGAGAAACTAGACTATTATAGGTGATGGAGGATGAAAATTCTCAAGCTAATGCTCATGAGCTCCCAAGTGTTAAAATTGAAGTGCCCTAATTAATGGGTGGAGAGAAGGAATGGGGGCTGCCCCAAAAATGTGTGGAATTCTCGAATTTACTGCTGCATTCAATAAAAATCCTCTGTTTTTCGCCCAAAGAAAATCGCTGAAATCTGGAAAGCGTTTTTGATAATGTTGAGACGGCACTGAAATTTTGCTAAATGGAATAGCAACTCTAATTGCCACGTGGGTCAACTTGCGGGTAAGGCATATTGAGGTGGCGAATGATATAGTTGACCAAGACATGAGAGTTGACTCGGTGGGACCCATGCATATTGCTTCCAACTTCAATTTTAGCATCTTGATCACAATTAATTCCTCACAGCAAACTCACGGGAAAATTGATGGGCTGCACCATTTATTTGGTTGGGTTTGTTCATGGACTTCACAATTGTTGAATTTGGGCCGGCCATTTTTTCTCTTCTTGGCCCAATAGTTTGTGCTTCTCGATTTCTTCCTTCGTTTGACTTCCACAAAAATTAAATACGTATTTTGTATCTAAAAATGCTCATTTTTCCTTCATAAATAGCAAAACACAACCGTTCTCCAAATCAAGTGTAGTTAGCCAAAATTAGGTAATAAAAGCATGAAATTGAATCAAAAATAGGCAATAAATGCTCAATTAAATCATGCAAATTTCACCCGAATAACCCCACAAACTTAAAGTGTTGTTTGTCCTTAAACAACGAGAAAAATAATTCATGAGGGTTAAATGACGCACAAAAAATAAGTGGTTGTCAAAATCTTTCAATCTAGCTAAACCATTGGGTACAAAGATCAACAAACAAGTTCACAAGCTATGTTCAATTTAATGCAAGATTCAATGCTCAATTCACAATTTCTCTCAAGTAAGTGTATAACTCTCCACCCAAAGTGTGTATAATGGACGTATAATGGGGGCCTTTACTTAGTGAAATCCAATGTCTTCAGCTTTGGAGTTATAGTGCTTGAGATTGTCACTGGTAAGAGAAACAAAATATTTTCTCATAATTATGATCACCACCTCGACCTTCTTACACATGTAAGTATTTACATCTTCTAGAAAATTGAACTAGTATATTGAATTTGGATCATGTGTTGTATAGCACTGTGTTGTGTACTAAACTAATATGAGTTTATAGTGTATTTTTTAGTTGTGTAGCACACTGTTGCGATGTATTAGATACAAATGCACTAGACTCATATAAATATACCTCACAACACGGTGCAACACATGATCCGGTATATTATGAAATTATAATCATTATGTCGTGTGTTGATGGTCTTTTTGGATGAGTGACGTGACTATTCTAGCCTCTAGGTGAGGTGGTATGACCTAATCAACAAGCAATTATTTAGGTTTGTTCTGTTTTGAGTATTGACGTTTAAACTGAAGTCTAGGTTGGATGTGCCAAGCTGGAAGTCAACCCGATCTTAATGTATTTACAAAGAGAATTAAAGTCTGTTTGACTAACATTTCATAAGTTGTTTCAACCGTTTATAAGATGTAAATTTAATTTCAATTAATATAAAATAATTATATTTTTAGTTTTTTAATAATTAATTTTTAAATACAATTAAAAATTTTGAGGAAAATAAGTTGAATGATCTCAAATAATTTTTTTAGTTTATAAACTGTTAAAAACTTTTTAAAAATTTCATATTTTGTTAATCATCTTTTTTACCATATTTTCAGAAACCTTAAAAAAAAAAACCTAAATAGCCATGTCACTGTCGATACCTGGATGGCACGTAACTCATCCAAAAATGACAGTAATCAATATAGATAAAAAAGATCCTGATATGAGCTCCAATGTAACAGGCATGGATTCTATACAGAGAAGGAAGATCGTCGGAATTGGTTGATGCTTGTTTCATTAATCCGTACAACTTATCAGAAATAGTTGATCCATATCGATCTTTTATGTGCTCAAGAGCAACCTGAAGATAGGCCAAGCATGTCAGCTGTAGTACAAATGCTGGGCAGTGACAATGTTTTGCCTGAAGCTAAGCACCCTGGTTTTTTCAAAGCAACAGATATAGTAAACACTGAAAATCCAGATAAACTACACATACCATGTTCAAATAATGCACTGAGCATTACACAGCTCGAGGCTCGATAAATGCCTCATAAATAAACCACATATTACAAGAACCATGAATATCACATTGTTAATGCAACTTTTTCAAGAAACTTTTCATCTAGTAGAATGATCACTAGCAAATAATAATAAATTTAACTACGTGATACCTCTTCATCTGGCCTCCAAATCAGTTATTGTGATCGTATTTGATGAAACCTCTTGCGAGGTAAACTAGAACTTCGAATGAATGTACGAAAGATTCTAGGAAAACAACGAATCGCTATAAGTTTGATTATCCAAAATTACGTACGCATAAGAAAAATCCCAAATCAGAAACCCTACGCCTACATATGTCTGGCGAAAACTAAAGCCCATGGTGTTGATACCAAAAATATAAACAATGTTTAGGATATTAATGTGGCTATGTTTGGCATCAAACTAATAGTGATTTAACAAGATTGGGAATTAATGAAGAACTAAGGGAATGTTCTTCATTTATGATTGATGATTGATATTGAATGCTATTGAATGCTTGATGATTGTAAGTGTTAAATTGCAAGAGGGATTGGGCCAAAGGCCTCTTCTTTTGGCTCTTGTGGCCTTGTAATAAATGAAGGTTGTGAACCCTTAAATGAGTTCTTACTACAAGTATTTATACTTGTTACAAGCATGGGGATAGATCCCTAAACCCTAGCCTCTAGACTATTAATGCAATTTGGCCAAAAATCTAGATTGAAATCAGCCCAAATACAACCTTAATTAATGGTTCTTGTCCTGATTTGCGAGCTCGAGGTCGCTGGCGTCCCCTCCGAGGTCGCCCGCGTAACTCCCGAGGTCGCACTGCGAGTCGTTTCCCTTCGATGTGCCTGTTCCTGTAACTCGAGAAGTCTTCAGGGTACAGACTTCCCTTTAGGGAAAGTCTCCTCTGTCCTAGAACCGTTAGAGAATGCAGATAGGTTGGCACGGCCTTTGGGGTTCCGTGCTGCCTGCAACTCGAGGACCGAGGTCTCCCGCGAGCTCCCCCTTGTTGAGGCCGGGATATCTTCCGGCTTGTCCCTTAAACCCAATCGAGCTCCTTTTCTCGGGTGGCGAGGTCGCATGCCGTCATCTTCGGCTTACGAGCTCCCCCAAGAGCTCGGGCTTATCCGAACGTCGTGTGGCCTAGGCTCGGGCAAGTGATTAAATATCCTAAGTACGGGACCTCGCCCACGGTTAGAAAATCCGCATACAACAATTTCCCCCCCAGATAGCATGTCGAGCTTCCAGCTCGGGAGGGGATCTGACAGTCGACAAGTGCATCAATTTTCGTTCTGGTCGCGATGCGTTCCCTGAATTTGACAAGATGTTTTGTATTTCGAGGGCGGCCAACTATGACGTGCGTAGGTTGCTTTTGCAGGTGTAATGATGGCGCGTGTCTCCTACACGCCAGATTCTAAGCATCGTGACGCACGGGTGTCCTCGATCTGCGAGCTCCACGCGCCCTAATTAGCTTCTATTTAAGCGGGAATTCTCCCTCATTTCTTACTTTCGCCTTTTCGCTCTCTCCCTTCCTCTGCAAGAATCCTCGCCGTCGTCGGAGTTTCAGCAGGCAGAAGGTTTCAGGTAACACCCCCTATCTCTTCGATCTTCTTATGGATTCCCAATTGAGTGCCCCGGTTTTGCAAGCCTTCTCCGGAGAGACCGTCGCATCCCCGCCGTCGGCCGGGTCAAGGGCGCCGCAGTCGAAAGTGTTTCCCAGTGGTGGCTCCTCTGTATTCGACGTATCCTCCAGTTCCGCCACTCGTGATGAGCTGGGCGGCGAGGACTCTGATTCAGATTCATACTATTCTGACATCCTTCGTGAAGATGATGTCGTGGATGGCGATGATGAGGACTGGCGGGGTGATGCCTTCCCCGGTTCGATGGTGGTTTATGAAGCTCAGGTCGCCCCTTGTCATACCAGGCCTTCTTCCAGCGTGCAGCCACTTGATTCGGTGGCTCAAGGAAATGCCCGATCGCCAAGATCCCCTATGCTCGGACTGAAGCTTGCCCCTCGGGGCTCAACTTCAAAGAGTATGTCCGCAATTTCCCATATTAGCGACCCGACCAGCGCCCTGCCGAGAGGAAAGGTAAGATGAGAAAGGAAGAGATCTTATTCATAGCCGGCGAACTTGCCAGCTCGATTGAAGAGGCCGAACTGGATCTTTTTCAAGAGTGGTACGAGGTCCCGCATGATGTTTACTTTTGGGTCCCGACCATTGATGAAAGGGCCGACCAACCCCCCACAGAGTGTGTGGCCATCAACCAGGGCGCTATGGATGCCGGCGTGCACTTTCCTCTCCACCCGAGGATTAGCAAGATCTTGAACTGATGGGATGTCGCCCCGACTCAAATCACGCCGAATGGGTGGAGCACGCTAGTTGGGCTTTTGATCGTGTTCGGATCGATTTAGCCCGGCCACCTTTCTGCGGTCGACGAGATTCTCTCGTTAACTAACATAGTGGGCGCCCACGCGGAAGGGGACGATTGGTATTATGTGCGGGCTCGTCCCCATAACAAGATAGTGAAGACGTCCCGAATAAGGTGGAAGGGTGGACGTCGCGGTATTGGTGGGTCTCCGGAGATTGGCAAAGCTCGATGGAGAAGTCCGGCCGAGGCGGCCTGATTAACATCAGAACCGAGTTCGGCTTTGCTCAAAGTAAGTTAAGTATTTCATTTTGCTTTCTTGGTTGCTGATTTGACTTCGTTTTCCTTTTGCAGCCGAAACGACGAAAGAGCCGTTTTTTTTTAATTTTTTGGCTCGTGCAGTCGTGGTCTGTCTAAAAGATCTTCCCGACAGGTCGTTAAAAGTTTTGGGGACAACTAAATCTCGGAGGAGCTCGAGCTTACTAATCAGTCCCAACCATCTACGGGTTCAGAACCCTCGAGGTAGTTTCTCTCTCTTTCGATAATTATTGTAGATTTGTCGCTCGGCTGACTCCAAATCTTGTTGGCAGTGGCACCTCGCTTCAACCTCACCATCATCCCGACCACCGTTGAGGTAGAAATCATGTTGGCCTCCAGCCTCGCCGCTATGAAGAAAGATAGGATCAGACAGCTTGCCGAAGCAAAGGCAAAGCAGAAAGCGGAGACGGCAGCCCAGGAACTCGCCAAACTGACCTCTATCGAGGGGGCCCGGGAACTCAGCAGGTCGTGGGGCCTGAGATCGCCTTCACCTTTGGTGCTGACCAACCTACAACCCAGCCTGCGATGGGCCCTCCGCTATCGGACAAGGGTAAGAAAGCGGCGAGCTCATCCAAACACCACGACCGCCAGCCCGCCGACGACCACTCCAAGAGAAGCCATTGAGTGGACGAATCCCGAGGGTCACCTCAAGGCGCCTGATCTTCCCGACCCACAGGCTCTCGGTCTGGCCGCATCTAGGAGGAGGAGCGATCGAAGGATGATAGGACTTTTCTCGGTTGGGGTGATTCGTCTGTGTAAGTACATTTAGTTTCTAGAATCGTCACAACTTTTCCTGGCCCTTTTCTTATGTCTAAATATTTGCAACTCCCACAGGGATACTACCGACCTGCCGCACTTCGTTGTGAGCTACCTCCGCTCCTGACACCTCAACTCTCTGCAGGACCTCCCGGGCTACCTGCGTCGAGCCTGCGAGCTGCCCGCCTGGTCGTGGACGCTCGACATGGAAAACATTATGGAGGAGGCCGGGCCTATCAGCAACATCCGGATGGCCATGGTATATGCGGGTCGACTGACAGCGACCATGATGAAGGCCTCGGAGGATTTCACTACTTCGGACGAGTGGGTCCGACTGGCTTTTGAAGAGAAGAAACAGGCGGAGAAAGCTCGGGAGGAGGCCGTTGATGCCAAGAACACTGCCCTCGGGGTGATCGAGGGGCTCAAGACCCAACTGGACAACTCAAAAATGTGGATCCGAGATCTTGAGAATCGGTGGTAGGGATGGATGTCGAGCTGAAAGCTAGCAGGTCGGAAGTTGTTTTGCTGAAGGCTGAGTTGGATGTGCGCGAGGGAGTTCTCCAGGAGAAAAACATACAGCTCCGTGTTTAGGGGATCGACCTCAAGGAGAAGGATCGGAAGATTGCTCGCCTTGAGGAGGACAACGCCGTTTTGGATGGCCTGGGTAACTTCGCCTCGGTTGAGGCCATAGCAAAATGTATCCACCTTGCTCGCTCTTTTCTTAAGGGATTGACCCTCAAAACTGCCCTGGTCGCAACTGACGGCCTTTTTCGACCATAACCCAGCCAAACCTGGGGATTCCGTTCCCATTGTCGATCTGGGGCCTAGATGGGTTCGACCTGAGCCGATTTGAGGATATCTCGGACCTCGATTTATTCGATCCGACTTCGATCCTATCGACCTCGGCTGGCGACTTTTTAAGGTCTTTTTCCGATTTGCCCTAGAAGGCCCCAATTTGTACTTTCTATTCCTGTTTGAATGAACGCCTTCTTCGGTTCGACTTCTTTAACTGATATGCCTCCTTAATTTGATAATGACATCGCCCAAATTATTGAGCTCGCACTCAACGTGCTGTTACTTGGCTGCGGCCTTGCGAACTTAATAATTGACTAATAATTTGTGAGTTTTTCTAAGTTATTGATCTCGCTTTAGTATGTTGTCTTAATTATTTGCGACTTCGTGATCTTAATAAGTGACTAATAATTTGAGAATTTGTCTAAGTTATTGGTCTCGCTTTAGTATGTCGTCTTAATTATTTGCGACTTTGCGATCTTAATAACTGACTAATGATTTGAGAATTTGTCTAAGTTATTGATCTCACTTTAGTACGTCGTCTTAATTATTTGCGACTTTGCGATCTTAATAACCGACTTAAGACTTATGAATCTGTCTAAGTTATTTATCTCTCTTTAGAACATCGTCTTATTTAGTTACGACTTTGCGATCTTAATAACCGACTTAAGATTTATGAATGTCTAAGTTATTTATCTCGCTTTAGAACATCGTCTTATTTGATTGCAACTTTGCGATCTTAATAACTGATTTAAAAAAAAAGGTTGGCGATCTGCAACTTGTCTATAGACCTGCCCCCCATTTTTCGAGCTGATTTACATAAACAACTTCGGAAAGAAGGAAATAGATGGGAAAATTGGAACTTTGTATTTATGTAGGATAAGCGCACTACATTTATAACCGAAATAAGGTCCTATTAATAATACTAATCGAGCTGGCGTAGAGCTCTTACTGATAATACTTCTTTAAGAAAGCCGCGTTCCACAGATACCACGTTGGAGTGTCGTCGATATCCTCTAGCTCATATGCTCTGTTGGGTAGAATTTTGGCGACTCGGAAAGGTCCTTCCCACGTTGGGCCAAAAGGACCATTGTTCCCGCCCTGTATTTTCTTAAGGACAAGGTCGCCCTTGCGAAATTGGCGGGCCGAACCTTTGAGTTGTAGTATTTCTCTGATCTCTGCTTGTAAATTCCGTAACGGATGTTCGAGTTGATTCACTTCTCTTCTAGCAAATCAAGATTGACTTCCTGAGCTAGGTCATTTTCTTCGCCGATGGTTTGCAAAGTCCAATATGTCGGGAATTGGATCTCGGCTGGGATAACCGCCTTCGATTCGAATGCGAGTGAGAAAGGTGTCTCCCCTGTCGAATTCCTGCAAGTGGTCCGATATGCCCAGAGTATCTCGGAGAGTTTGCTTGCCCAGGTGCTCTTTGCGCCCTCAATCCTTGTTTTGAGGGTGTGCTTGATTATCTTGTTAACAACCTCGACCTGGCCGTTGAATTGCGGGTGGTATGGGGTTGAAAACAACTTTGTGATTTTCCATTTCTCAAAAAAAGTTCTTACTTTCCACCCGTCGAACTGTGGCCCGTTATCCGACACAATCGCCATAGGGAGCCCGAACCTGCAGATAATATTCTTCCAGATGAAACATATGATGGCCAATTGGTCGGTGATGCCAAGGGCCTCTGCTTCCGCCCATTTCGTGAAGTAATCAACCGCTATGACGACAAACTTGACAGTGCCTTGAGCTGTTGGTAGGGGCCCTATTAGGTCGATTCCCCATTTGGCGAAGGGCCAATGACTATAGATCGGAGTTAGTTCTTCCGGGGCGACCTTGATTCTAGGGGCATAGACTTGGCATCACTTGCAGGCCTTGGCATATTCAAGGGCGTCCTGTTTTAGGGTTAACTAGAAATAACCTTGCCGCAGGATCTTATGGACGAGTGCGTGACCTCCACCATGGTTACCGCATACCCCTTCGTGGATCTCCTTTATGATTTCTTTGTCGACCTCCGGGGTTACACATTTCAGCAAGGGGAGGGCAAAGCCTCGCTTGTATAAGTGACCATCGATGATCGCGTATCAGCATACCCTTAATTGAAGTCCCTGAGCCTCGACTCTGTTCTCAGGGAGCTCACTGCTTTGGATATATTTCATGATCGGGGTCATCCAATTGTCTTCTTCCGGGTTGATTTGCGCGATGAGAACCTGGCAACCCGACGGTGCGGCGAGCCAGATGATCGTGATATCAGATATGTCGGCAGCCCTTTTGGAGGTCGCTAGTCGGGCTAGTGCGTCAGCTTGGGTGTTTTTCTTTCTGGGGATCTGGGAAATGTAGACCTGCTCGAACTTTGTGATTAGGTCCCGAGCTATTTGGTGATAAATGATCATTTGCTCGCTTCTTGCCTCATACTCGCCCGACATCTGGAAAGCAACTAATTGTGAGTCGCAGAAGACGTTTATCCACTAAACGCCTATAGCCATGGCCATTTCCAAACCATTGATCAAAGCTTCGTACTCGGCCTCGTTGTTCATAACCTGAAAACCGAATTGAATTGTCGTGGTGAAAGACTTCCCTTCGGGACTGATCAACACTACCCCTGCCCCAGCTCGCTCGTAGGTTGATGAACTGTCAACATATAGCTCCCATGGTTGTCTTATTGTTTTGATCTGTTCGGTTTGGAACGTCAATTCTACGAGGAAATCTGCTAGGGCTTGTGTCTTTATTGCCGTCCGAGGTGCATAAGTTACCCCAAACTGGCTGATCTCTACCGACCACTTGAGGCATCTTCCTGCTGTGTCAGGTCGATGGAGAATTCGTCGCAATGGTAGCGAGGTTAGGACCTCAACGTGGTGATCGAAAAAGTAAGGGCGAAGCTTTTTGTCGCTCATGACGAGTGCGTAAGCAAGTTTTTCTAACAGCGGGTATCTCAACTCGGCTTCGTTTAGAGTTTGGCTCACAAAGTAGACCGGCTAGTGATCTTGGCCCTCAGCTCAGACCAATACGACGCTCAGGGTAGTTTCGGAGGCCGCTAGATACAAATAGAGTGTTTCCCCCGGGATCGGCTTAGCCAAGATTTGAGTGTCCGATAGGTACTTGATATTTTCAAATGTGAGTTGGCTCTGGGCGGTCCACTTGAACTTTCCCTTCTTGATTGCATCGAAGAAGGGTTTGCATTTATCACCCATGCGTGAGATGAATCAATTTAACGCGGCCAAATGCCTCGTTAACCACTGCACTTCCTTAATGCTCTAGGGCACACCCATATCTAAGATCGCTTTGATTTTGCTCGTGTTTGATTCAATCCCACAACGGCTCACCATATGCCCCAGGAATTTCCCGGACTCCACGCCGAAATTGCATTTCTTGGGATTCAACTTCATCTTGTACTACCTTAATATATCGAAAGCTTGAGCGAGATGCCCCAGATGATCTTCCTTCTTCTCGCTCTTCACTACCAGGTCGTCTATATAGACTTCCATGGTTTTCCCGATCTGCTCTGCGAACATGCGGTTTACGAGCCTTTGATAGGTCACCCCGGCGTTCTTCAGCCCGAAAGGCATTCGCTTCCAACAATACACGTCATTTTTTGTCAAGAAAAAAATGTGATTTTGATCGTCCTCGTGCATGGCTATCTGGTGATACCCGACAAAAGCATCCATGAAGGACATCACCTCGTACCCGCGGTCTTTATCGATCAAGTGATCGATATGCAGCATGGGAAAATGGTCCTTGGGACACGCCGCATTCAGGTCTATGAAGTCGATGCACAATCACCACAAATTATTTGCCTTCTTTACCAAAACTACGTTCGCAACCCACTGTGGCTTGTCGGCTTACACGATGAGCTTGTTGTCCAGGAGTTTCTTGACCTCGTCGACTAAGGCAGCATACTTCTTAGGACTGAACTTTCTTCTTTTTTGAGAGGCGCGGGTCGCTTCGGATCGATATTGAACTATGGCGGGTGACCTCGGGATCAATCTGAGCCATGTCCTCATCGACCATGCGAAGGCGTCCGGGTTTTCCATGAGGAATTCGATCATCGACCCGCGTGATCTCGCCGACAGGTCATGCCGATGATTACTTCCATTTGGTCGGAACTGGTATTTGGGACCTTCTCCAAGCGCGTAGCTTACGCCATTTTGGGTTCCAGGATCATCGATCGGTTCGTAACCTAGCCTCAGTTCTATGTCGGGCAGCTCGGTCAAAGTCATGGCCCGGTCAACCTCCTCCGCGACATCAGCGACCTTCATCTTTTTGTTAGACTCATTTTCGGGCAATGGGGCTTGATCGCTTGAATGGTCCCGCAATGTTGCCAATACTGTCTCCATGTCGCAAGTTATATGAGTGGTACCGAAATGCGCATCGATGCAACACATACATCCCCGACATCGCTGGTTCCTTCCACGGTTCCCGGCTCCCCGGGTGGGGAATTTTATCGCGATAGTAGTCTGACAGCGTTCTTCTCCAAACCCATGCTCAAAAGGTCTCCCAAAAAAACCATTATATGTCGAGGGGAGATCGATTATAATAAAGTCGAGTTGGCGAGTTGCCTTTATCTCGGGATCCTGATCTGAAACTAGCTCAACTGCCAGGCGGATGACCCCGTAGGGCTTGACAGTGGAATTCCCAAATCCTTTGATGGTGAGCTCGCATGGCTCGACGTAGTCACCGAAGTTCCCAATTTGATCCAGGGCGTTCATAAATAGGATATTGCAAAAATACCTATTGTCTATCAGCAGACGATGGACCATTACCCCCATGATCTTAGTCGAGATCACGATCGGATTCCTTGTTGGGGAATTGCATGCCGTGCTTATCCTCGTTTGAGAAAGCGAGCGAGTTAGATGCCCCGGCCGTATGATCAACTGGGCAGCATATCTGATGAATATTGCCCATGGCGAGTAATTCGACTTTCCGTCTTCAGGGAGACAGGTTCAGGAAGGGAAGGATTCCGCTGATCATATCTCCCATTGGCGCGATCATCTAGACAGCCCTCCCCGCTGCATTGTTCGGGAAAGGAGGGACTTGCCGCTGGCCGTTGGCCGCGGGCTTTGCCTGAGGGGGGCCTATTGTTGGTTGTTCCCATGCCGCTTCTTAAGGAACTCGTCCAACTTGCCCTCTTCGTACAACTTCCACAATTATCTCAAGAGGTCGCGACATTCGCTCGTGTTGTGGCCGATGCTCTCGTGATAATGGCAATATTTATTCAGATTCATCTTCCCATCTGTCTTTGCGATATTCCTGGGTTCATCTAAAAGTTTTTTGTCTTTTATTTGGTTGAAAACTTCATTGGGAGTGACACTTAGGACCTCCGTCAACCTGACTTCGATCTCGCTGCCGAAGGGTTTGAAGTTGTTCGCGAACTTGCACTGGTTCCCGCCTTTCCTCTGTGAGCTCGAGGGCTTTGGCTCGAGTTTTTTCACCTCATCCTCAGTGACTCGCTCCCCAAGTCACATAGCCAACATTTCGGCCTTGCTGATGTGATTACCCGCTTTCCACCGTAACTCGGCGTACGAACTCGGATATTCCTTGTACATCAGCTTCCACAACTTGGTGTTCAGACGTAGACCTCAGACTGCCCCCATGACTTTGGCTTCATCCCCCATGGGTTCGCCCTCTAGGAGGAGGTTGTCGACTTGTTCGATGTAATCGCGATCTGACTCGGTGGGGCCCTGCTAGATATTGGCAAAGATGTACTTAGCTAATGGTCTTGGCGCCATCGTGGCGAAGTGGTTGAGGAAAAGGCTAGCCAGTTGGTGAAAAGACTCAATGGAGTTCGGGGGGAGTACCTTGAACCACCGTTAAGCTTGGTCGCCTAATGTGAGTGGGAAAAGCCGACATTGTGTTGCCTCCGTGGCTCCCATTGAGGTCATATGGTCGGAGAATTTCCTGAGGTGAGTGGCCGGGTCCGAGTCCCCATTGTACTGATTAATGGAGGTCGCTGTGATCTTAAGATGAGCTGGCACATAGATAATAGTTGGGACCAAGGGCGAGATCGGGACTAGAATTGACGTAGTCGGCCCGATCTTTTGGTTCACCTGGTCTTGTAGCCTCTTGAGAGTCTATTTGATGATTTCGAGCTGATCGCTCTCGGGATTATGAGGTCAGAGAGGTGCCGGCGTGCCTAATCAATCATGTACGGACACTCTCGGCCCCTCACTTTCCCGAGCTCGGGCTTCGTTTCCGACCTCAAAAGAGCTCTCCAAATTTTACCTAAATGTGAATGAGTCAGTCCTGGTTATCGAGTGGTGAGCTCGGGGCCTGCGTGGGGCATCGCTTCCTAGTCTGTTGAAGACGGATTCAACCTGGTGTGACTGCTGGAAACTCCCCCTTCCCGGGAAGGGAGTTTCCTCCAGCTGGTCGCGGCGACCTTCAGGCCTTCAAAAGCCTTGCGCGGTGAGACTAGTCTTAGCTGGTCTATTTTGAGGCATCGCGCCTTCATCCAGTTTTCATTTCCCCAGGGAACCGGAGTCTCGATAGGATTCCGCTCGATGGTGCTGCCCACTGCGCTCTCCCGCCAGATTACGCTGACGGCGTCTGAGGATTTTAACGGCTTCCCGGAGGTCTTTGGGAGTTCGGATATCGACTAGGTTCTTGAAGGAACCCTCGGTGCTAGACGTGGCCTCACCTCGATGGCCGGAAGCCTGTGCCCTGGTAGAAACCATACCGGGTCAAGGGAGTCTTTCCCGGTGGTGAAGGGAAAATTCGGTAGGATGATTCAAAAGAGAATCTAGGAATTCACTAGTGAAAAACCCTCCTTCTTGCGCCAATTGTTGATACCAAAAATATAAACAAGGTTTAGGATATTAATGTGGCTATGTTTGGCATCAAACTAATAGTGATTTAACAAGATTGGGAATTAATGAAGAACTAAGGGAATGTTCTTCATTTATGATTGATGATTGCTATTGAATGCTATTGAATGCTTGATGATTGTAAGTGTTAAATTGCAAGAGGGATTGGGCCAAAGGCCTCTTCTTTTGGCTCTTGTGGCCTTGTAATAAATGAAGGTTGTGAACCCTTAAATGAGTTCTTACTACAAGTATTTATACTTGTTACTAGCATGGGGATAGATCCCTAAACCCCAGCCTTTAGACTATTAATGGAATTTGACCAAAAATCTGGATTGAAATCAACCCAAATACAGCCTTAATTAATGGTTCTTGTCCTGATTTGGGAGCTCGAGGTCGCTGGTGTCCCTTCCAAGATCGCCCGCGTAACTCCCGAGGTCGCACTACAAGTCGTTTCCCCTTCGATGTGCCTGTTCCTATAACTCAAGAAGTCTTCAGGGTACAGACTTCCCTTTAGGGAAAGTCTCCTCATATCTGGGACAGATTAGAGGATGGAGACCGGCACTGCGGCCTTTGGGGTTCCGTGCCACCTGCAACTCGAGGACCGAGGTCTCCCGTGAGCTCCCCCTTGTTGAGGCTGGAATATCTTCCGGCATATCCCTTAAACCCAATCGAGCTCCTTTTCTTGGGTGGCGAGGTTGCATGTCGTCATCTTCGGCTTACGAGCTCCCCCAAGAGCTCGGGCTTGTCCAAGTGCCGTGTGGCCTAGGCACGGGCTAGTGATTAAATCTCCTAAGTATGGGACCTCACCCACGGTCGGATCGTATTTGATGAAACCTCTTTGCGAGGTAAACTAGAACTTGAATGAATGGGACGAAAAGATTCTAGCAAAACAACAAATCGCTGCAAGTTTGATTATCCAAAATTACGCATAAGAGAAATCCTAAATCAGAAACCCTACACCTACATATATCTGGCAAAAACTAAAGCCCATGGACTGTTCACAAGTTCAAAAATAAAATGAGGAATATGGTTCAAAAATAAAACGAGGAATATGGAAAGTACGTAAATAAGGAAATAACGCGAATAAGGAACCATATAAAAACTTCATCTTCACGTTGCTGTTGTCGTCTCCCTCCCGCATCTCTTGTATGTTTTGCCAAAGCGGTCCGTGTGAGTGTTTGCGGTTCCATCATCATCCCCCCTTCAAAATGAACCTTATCCTCAAGGTTAAGATCCGAAAAATGCCGCCGCAGCTCCTCAACAGCCTCCCACGTCGCATCCTCCAATGCCATTATCTTCCAACGAACCAAAGCCTCATGTACAAAGCCTCATCCGCATTTCTTCCACCGGTACTCCAGCACAACCTCAGGATTGAATAAAGGCATCCCCTCATTTGAATAAGAAGGTAGGGTTAGTTGGCCAACTCGACATCCCCAAACGACACATGAGAAACAGGATGGATCCTGGAGTCGGGGGCAACTCCAAGTGGTAAGCTACACTCTTGATACGTTCCAACACCTTGAACGGACCAAAATACTTGCTCGCCAGTTTCTGATTTACTCGCTTGAAGACCAACTGTTGCCGATATAGCTATAACTTTAGGTACACCCAATTGTTGATTTCAAACTCGTCGGGCCGACGCTTACTAGCCGCATATTGCTTCATACGATTCTGGGCTCCCTCAAGGTTAAAATAGAACTCTCGAAGGAGCTCGTCTCACTCTTTGAGTTGCACATCGACCTCGTGGACCATTGTGGACCAAGCCTCATGAAACAGAATGGGCAGGGTAGGTTGCCCATAAACAGACTCGAAAAGAGTCATGTCAATGCTCCTTTGAAAAGTGGTGTTATACCAATATTCAGCCCAAGCCAAGTATCACTCCCAATTCGCCGGCTTCTGATGTGTGAAACACTGGAGGTATTGCTCTAAAAAATGATTGACTACCTCCGTTTGACCATCCGTTTGGGGGTGGTAAGCAGAACTCATCTTCAACTGTGTGCCCTGCAACTTGAAAAGTTCACGCCAAAAAGTACTTACAAACACTCGATCGCGGTCCAAAATGATGGATTTGGGAATCCCATGCAGTTTGACCACGTTACGAACGAAAAGATCAGCGACATCCTTAGCCGAGTAAGGGTGACGTAAAGCAACAAAATGCGAGTACTTTGACAAACGATCCACTACCACCATGATAACATCCTTGCCCTTAGAACGGGAAAGGCTCGTAATAAAATCCATCGAGATATCTGTTGTAACCTAAATTTTACATCTAGGGCTACAAACAAGTAATATACAAATTCTGAATGAACAATGAATGGAAAACATAAAGAACAAAGAATTTGTTGACCCAGTTCGTCCGGAAGGACAATGTCTGGGGGCATACCAAGCTATTATTGTTTTACTATCTTTTTTGTGTGTGTTCTCTCTCTTTTTCTCCATTGGGGTTGTCCCCTATTTATAGAGTTTTACAAAGTACAAGGACAAAATGTCCCTAGTGGGCCATAAAATGGGCCTGGGAAGCAAGTCTAGTTTAAAAACCTGAAAGTGAAACCGGATTATCCATACTGCTAAGCTTGCGAGATTTGCTCGTGGGCGACCTCGGATGGAGGTCGCCCGCTTAGGCAGCCATTCTTCTCTTTCGGCCTACTTTATGGATCGTCCCAGGGAGGTATTTCATTAAGGCGAGCTTGATCTTCTTCGCTCGTCACCAGGTCGCCCTGTGAGGGCCGATCTCGGCATCTCGTACTCTGCATCTGAACTCGGTTCTAACTGCCATGTCATCATCATTTGCCACGGCATCGTCATTTGCCACGTGGCTGCTGGCCGATTATTATGGCTACAACAATTGTCCCCAAGAGCGGACTTCGACTTTGTTCGGAGGTCAGTCTTGATCTTTGTTCACATAAGAGTTATCTGATTTTTGCCCTTGAGGTTGCATTCTCTGCCCCTGTGCATGCTCGGAATGCCTTCATGAGGTCTTGATTGTTCACACTTTGATGATAATACTTCTGGTATTAAGTTTGAATCTTCAACTTCAGACTTGGTCGTGTTTTAGTGGGCTCGGTTCTCCCTCGTGCCCTCGAGTTGAGGGGTTATTCATCTGAGATGGTTATTTGCCGAGATTGAGCTCGTCGAGAGGTTGGACTCATCGAGAGTCTAAGTCGGTACTCACACTTTGAGGCGAATCTCTCTGTGTGAGTCTTGTCTGTGCTCGCACTTTGAGTGGAACCTCTCTGTGCGAGTCTTGTCTGTGCTCGCACTTTGAGTTGAATCTCTATGTGCGAGTCTTTTCTGTGCTCGCACTTTGAGTTGAATCTCTTTGTGTGAGTCTTGTCTGTGCTTGCAATTTGAGTTGAATCTCTATGTGTGAGTCTTTTCTGTGCTCGCACTTTGATTTGAATCTCTTTGTGCGAGTCTTGTCTGTGCTCGCACTTTGAGTTGAATCTCTATGTGCGAGTCTTTTCTGTGCTCGCACTTTGAGTTGAATCTCTTTGTGCAAGTCTTTTCTGTGCTCGCACTTTGAGTTGAATCTCTTTGTGTGAGTCTTTTCTGTGCTCGTATTTTGAGGTGGGCCTCTTTGTACGAGTCTTGTTTGCGCTCGTCGACGACCATTTCTGGCCGAGTAGTTTGCGACTTTATGTACTTAGCCTTCAGGCCTTCAGTCATTAATGAAAATCATTTATTTTTCCTTCCTTTATTGTGCCGACTTGATTTCCTTACGTGACTTTAGAATTGCATATGTTCTTGCCGTTTTATTTGGATGCGGCTTATTTATGAACTTTGCTTAGTCGTCTTACAAAGTCGGGGGAGGACCGCACCGCTAGGGCGGCGATCTCGCCGGTAGTATGTCGAAAGTCGTACCTCGGGGGTTGATGTTTATTCATGCGACCTCCTTCGGTTTAAACACATAGGAATTTTGAAAAGAAAGATAACATTTTATTTGACTTGTATTGGCTTATGAAAGATAAAACTAGTGAATTTTTGCGAGAATAGGCGGAGTTCGACGCCAAGAAAGGCGGTCGGTCCTTGATGAACGGGCGGACAAAGTCATCGCCGAGGAGGCGGGCAGGTCGACGCCGTATAGGCGGACAAAGTCATCGCCGTAGGAGGTGGAATGCCAGAGCCGAGGAGGCGGGCAAGTTGACGTCGTATAGGTGGACAAAGTCATCGCCGTAGGAGGTGGAATGCCAGTGCCGAGGAGGCGGGCAGGTCGACGCCGTATAGGCGGACAAAGTCATCACCTAGGAGGCGGAAGTGCCATGGTTTGTTTGACCATTTGAGGAAATTCTTTGGGAGAGAGAGATTTATGTTTAAAACTCTTGAAAATTTTGTATATATATTAGGAGGTCAGAAAATGTTTCTGATATTTTTGATAAAACTGATTTTTATCAGTGTTGGAAAGGAGACTTGAATTTTGAAATTATTAACAAGATCTTTTTCGATTTTTGTGGTGTAGATTAACTTTTGGGATTTCTGGGGTTTTGCCCCCAGGATCGGGTTTTGATATCTGTTAAAAACATCTTTCATGGATATGCAAAGGTTTAGGATCCTTAGGGTCTTGCCCCTAGGATGGAGATTTGACTCTTGTTTGTTTAGATCGTTTATATCAGAGTGATTTGTTGTTTCAAGAATGTGAAAAAGGTTGTTGACATAGGTTTATAGTCATTTTCGGACTATTTGCAGTGACTTGAATAACTTCGTGACTATGAATTTTGCTATGTTCTTATCGTCTTATTGACATTGCGATTTAAATGAACTTGTTCTTGTTATCTTATGAAGTCGTTTTATTGAGATTACAACCCTCTTTGACTTGTGATTTGAAGGGCTTATTTGTCGTCTTACTTATGTTGCAACTTGATTGCCTCCTGGTATGACCATTGTGTTTGCGGGGTCTACAGGGTCGTTCGTTTGATATCGCGATCTCGCAAACTTGAGTTTGTTGGGTCTGCTTGTTTGAGACTGTGACTTTGTGAATTTTGAGGTTGTTGGGTCTGCTTGTTTGCGACCGCGACTTTAGGAATTTGAGTATCTTCCTTTTCTAAGGTTTATGTTATTAGTAAGGATTTGGAGTTTGTTTTAAATAACCCTCCAAATTTAGACATGCTAGTTTGAGTCTCTAACGTCAACTAGTGTTCTGAAATTAACTCGAATAACTCGAGATATGAGCATATATGCCCCGCATTTTAATATATATGTAAGTATGAATATTGTGATATATATATTAAAAGGAAGTAAATGAAATAGAACCTGATGTGAATGGGCAAAATGACTGCCCGTAAATTCTTTGAGTTGCCCCCCCGAGGCTTTGTGCGTACGTGCAATTTTTCTTTGCAAGAGCCAATTCACGTTTTTCCTCGCAAAACGTAAATGAGTATCGAGTTATTCGTATAGCACGAAACCTGGGGATAGTATCAAATATCAAATTATTTATATAAAATAAGTATTTTTAATCATTACTAGGCTGGGCTGAAAATATTAATTTTAAATAATAAATTTGGCCCAACCGTTCATAACTTAAAAATAATTATTTGGCCTGATATTTATTTAACCAATCCAAATTTGGGCTTGTGTATTTAAATAATCCAGAATCTGGGCCCAATAGATTTATAGTTGAATTGTCCAAGCAACTCGGGCCCAAAGAACTTATTATTCCCAACTGATTAATGCAAACGAGGCCCAAAGTCAAACCCAAAAGGCCAGGCCTGATTAATTCACTGAGTCTGGTTTCTCTTTTCCCAATTCACGCTCAATATCGCGTTTTTATCTCCCCCAATTCATCCACGCTGTAAATCAGCTCACGGCCAAGGAATTCACGTGGATTGCCAACACCGACGCGCATCCTCCTCCAAATTCGCGGGCATCGAGCATTTCGTGCCCCCAATCGACGCTCCTTCCCCCGCGTCTGAAATCGCACAGCGCCACGAAAAAATACCCTGCGTTCGGCGAGAAGATCTGTGCCGTCATCCTGGTGTTTCTGATTTCTGAGGATGCGGCAGAACATTGAGGCGGCGCAGGTTTGTGCGTGGTGGAGAGAATCCAGGCGAAGGTGGGACTCGATTTCAGCGTCGCGTGGCGGCGATTCGTAACGACGATGGTGACGAGTGTTGCACGATTCCAGAATTTTGTGCTGAAGCTCTGCTATGGTGATTCTCCGGCGGCGGTTGATTAGGGCAGAGCGGCTGGTGGGGCTCGACCTTTGAGTGCGACAGAGGCGACGATCTGGTAGCTTTGCGGGATGGCACCTTCCAGGATCGGGAATGGCGTCGACTGCCGACGGATCAGTAGCTTTAAGGATCAATAGTTTCTTCCGGGCAGCGCCTCGATCTACGAGGTGGCGTAGAGCAGAGTCAATTAATCTCCAAAAGGCGGCAACGGTGGTTTCTTTGACTTTGACGGCGTGAGACGACCGGCTTCTGGGCAGGGGAGAGATGACAGCCATCGCGATAGCTAACTTCCCAGTTGAGAAGAGATCCACTATTCATGAGAATTAATTTTTCTGGGTATTTGCTTCTTCGATCGAAAGGGTACGGAGTTTTCGGTGGCCAACTATTAAAAGCGTTCAGGCGGTAGAGTATTGATGAGTGGTTTTCTGATGTTTTTTGTGAAATCTGTTTATGAATTTTTTGTGGCAAATAGCCAAGTCTTAGCAGTGTAGGATACTGGATTGTAATGTATTGAAGGGTAGGAGTGATGAAGGGTATTTCGAAGATTCTGAACTTTTTATTTTCTGTTAATGAATGGATTGGATTGGTTTTTGGTTCAGGGACTTTGATGTGATGTGTTCTTGTGAAACATACAAAGAACATGTTGTATGAACATTGAACAAGAACATATTTTTCCTGAACCCCCATGTTCTGGACGATTTTTTTTATGAAAAATGGATCAATTGGGATGAACAACAAGTGTTTTTGGGATGAGCAGTGAGTGTTTCATCTCGATTTCTTGTTTTTAGGTCCTACTTGAACATACTGATGAACATTAGTTAGATTGTTTCACAGAGATGACGCCAATTGTTGTAGCCTAAATTTTACATCAGAAATTTCAAACATGTAATATCTGAATTCTAAATGAACAATGAATGAAAAACATAAAGAACAAATAATTTGTTGGCCCGGGATTAAATCAGGAAGAATTACATACAAGGCATCTGCGTAGCGGATTGTTTTACTATCTTTTTTGTGTGTGTTTTCTCTCTTTTTCTCCATTGGGGTTGTCCCCTATTTATAGAGTTTTACAAAGTACAAGGACAACATGTCCCTAATGGGCCATAAAATGGGCCTGGGAAGCAAGTCTAGTTTAAAAACATGAAAGTGAAACCGGATTATCCCCTTCTGCTGAGCTTGCCGACTTTGCTCGTGGAGCGACCTCGGCGGAGGTCGCCCGCTCAGGCAGCCTTCATTCTTCTCTTGCCGACCTTGCCTATGGATCATCCCCGGGGGAGGTCACTCGTTAAGGCGAGCTTGATCTTCTTCACTCGTCACCAGGTCGCCCTGTGAAGGCCGATCTCGGCATCTCGTACTCTACATTTGAACTCGGTTCTAACCGCCATGTCATCACCATTTGCCATGTCATCGTCATTTGCCACATGGCTGCTGGCCGATTATTATGTGTTGGGATATTTTAGTTTTGATGAATTATGCCAAAACATTATCAACTTGTGTTATTCAAGCTAATTTACAGATAACAAGTTGAGGGGGAACGAAAGAACAAGTTGAGGGGGAACTCACGAAATCGAAGAAGATGATCGAGATCGGGCGAAATTTGCGAGCGAGGCGTCGAGATCGAATGAGTTAGATGAGTTCGGAGTTAAGCGATGAAATTTGTCAAATCAAATGTGAAGAAAAAGCTAAACCCGACAAATCGAAGAGAAGGTTGCGAGATCGGAAGATGAAGCGGAGATGGACTGATCGGATCGGGCGTGATCGAGATCGAGATATGATAACGATATGCTAACTTTGATGTCTTGACTTGATGCTATCTGAGATGTTGACTGAAGATGTGTTGATCGATCAATCGAAATAACGATCATGATGAAGAAATCGAGAAGCTCGAAATAAGTGACCGAGGGTCAAGAAGTAAAGCGACCAGAGTAGTCAGATGTCTGACCAGAAGAGTCGAACGCAGAAGCCCGGAGTGTCAAGATAGCTCGGACGCCAAGGTCCGCTGGAAGAGGTCTCATGAATCAAGAAACTCCGAGACTCAAGAAGTTTTCAAGAAACTCAAGACCAAGAAGTTTCAAGAACCGAAAACTCAAGAGTTCTCTCAAGAACCTGGATCAAAGAAAGTTTCTCAAGAAACCAAGACTCAAGTAGGTGCCATCTAAAATCAAGACCCAAGATGTCACTAAAGACACAAGTCTCAAGATGTCATCAAGACTCAAGACACCAAAAACTCAAGACATCAAGCATCTCAATACACCGAGACTCGTGAGAAACTCAAGACTCGATAGACTGGAGACTCAAGAGGTCATCAAGACACTGAGACTTATAGAAACCCTGAGACTCAGAGAAACTTGAAAAACTCGTAAGAAAGAAGAATATAGCCTAGTTAGAATTCAAATTTGGACGTGGACAAATGAGAGGAAGACAACGGCTGAAGAAGCTGCAGAACTTCTGATGAATAGTAAGGATTTGAATGTGATTCTCGCAGCGGTAACATTCAAATCCACTTTGTAAATACAAGATCTTCCATCAAATTAAGTGTGGAGAATGTGAAAAAAAAGATGCTCTGAGCCAAGAGCCATATACTCAAGGCATTCCCACCATAGAACACAAGTCGTAGATATACAAATACATTCATGAGTGTTCTAAAATCGATCTAAGCAAACCCACGATATATCTAGCTTAGAGAGATTTTTCCCAACCTTAGCATTGAAATTTAAACAAATGTGCAGGAAAATCTCACCCTAGTTGGAGACATCAACCAAACCCAAACCCTATTGTTAGGTAGTTTGTGTGAAGTTGTAAAAAGTTAGTAAGCCGCGGTGAGTCGGCCCGAGAAAACTCGTAGAAAAAGTGAGTAAGCTTGATGAGTTAACGAAAGCTTGTGTGGCGATCCCGTGAAGGGTGGTAAGTCCCGTTTGAGTGAGAGCTCGTTAAATATCTGGAGGCGAGACCGATAGGGTGATAAGTCCAGTTTGAAGGAATTTCCCTAGGAACAGGGAGAGTTGATGTAGGAGCTTGAGTCTCCGAACCACTATACTTTGTTGTGTTCTTTATTGCTTTACGTTCTTATCTTGTCATATGCATTTGTTTATAAGCAAAACACAACACATGGACTTAAAACGCAAAAATCTGGAATCACCATTCCTTCACCCCTATTTTTATATGCATTTCATGATTTTTTCCGCATTTCATGGGTTTTTCACCGGGACAAACATTATGGCTACAACAATATCCACCCATACCTGCATTGGAATATGCAACGGGGCCAACAAGCCAGCGGGTGCCCGACTCTCTGATTTGTTACGCTGGCACGTATCGCACGCCTTGACGTACGCCTCCACATCTTTCTTTATCTACGACCAGTAGAACAACTGGGAGAGGCGTTTAAAAGTTCTCAAAATTCCCAAATTGCCCCCGAACACTGAGGCGTGAAACTCCCTCAATAATTTTGCTCGAAGATCGCCCTTAGGTACCCAAATCAACCCCTGTCGGGCCAAACAACCGTGTTTGAGCTCAAAACCTTGCTGCCCTTTGTTCGGATCGCCCGCTCGCCTCACAAAGGACCGAATTCGTCATCCTTTTGTGTAGCCTCCACGATTTTAGCCCAAATGCCAGTTATAAGGGATGATATCGCCGTCATCAAAGCTGGAGTCCCGCTGTGAACCCTCCGAGAGAGAGCGTCGGCCGCCCCATTCTCATTTTCTGGGCGATAAACGATCTAATAGTCAAAGCCCACCAATTTAGCTATCCATTTATGTTGTTCGAGAGTAGTAATGCGTTGTTCCAACAAGTATCGCAAGCTACGCTGGTCTGTCACAATCTTAAATCTTCTCCCCACCAAGTAGGGGCGCCAACCCCGTATCGCCTCAAGTATTGCCAGCATTTCTTTCTCATAAATAGACCAATACTTCTTTGATTCGGCGATCCCTTTGCTCATATAGGCCACTGGCCTTTTGTTTTGGGAGCGGACAGCCCCTATCCCATGCCTGGAAGCATCCGTCTTGATTACAAATTCTTTCTCGAAGTTTGGCAATGCTAAAATAGGTGTTGAGCTCATAGTGTCCTTCAAAGAATCGAACGCTTGCTGCACTTCGGGGGACCAAGCAAACCTGTTTTTCTTGGTCAAGTTGTGTAGAGGCCGATCCTTTTCCCCAACCTTCGCACAAAACTTACGTTAATACCGGCGAGCCCTAAGAACCCTTGAAGCTCGGACACATTTTCGATGTAGGCCATCCAGACGACCTCAATTTTTTTAGGATCTACTCTAACTCCTTCAAACGAGATAAAATGACCCAAATACTCTACCTCTCGAACCCCAAAGAAACACTTCAACGACTTAATGATGAACTTATTATCACACAAAATAGTCAAAACAATTCTCAAATGTTCGTCCCACGATTTACTATATATTAAAATGTTGTCAAAGAATACAAGTATGTACCGTCGTTAATGTGGTCTGAAAATGTGATTCATGATGGCCTGGAACAAGGATGGGGCGTTGCTGAGGCTAAATGGCATGACTAGGTACTCGTAATGTCCATTGTGTCCGGAAGGCTGTCTTATGCACATCATCCGGATGCATACAGATTTGATGATACCTGACACGTAGACGAGCTTCGAAAAGAATAGAGCCCTATGCAACTCATCAAGCATATCATCAACGGTAGGAATGGGATATCGATCCTTAATGGTGACATTATTTAAGGCTCTATAGTCAGTACAAAATTGCCAAATATTATCCTTCTTCTTAACTAACAACACCCGTGATAAGAAGGGCTAGTACTATATCTGATCAAACTTGC
This sequence comes from Stenogyne calaminthoides, assembly GCA_037126765.1. NCBI lineage: Eukaryota > Viridiplantae > Streptophyta > Magnoliopsida > Lamiales > Lamiaceae > Stenogyne > Stenogyne calaminthoides. The sequence continues at coordinate 7,325,954 of JBBCBC010000030.1, forward strand.
CCCCCATCATTTCGTGCACCTGTTTCTCAATCTCCTCCTTTTATGGTGCCACGTTAACGGTTTGGTCTCATCGACCAAACAGATTCTATGGTCGAATTCTCACCTCAGAGGCAATGTCTCGGTAGTTGTTGATACTGATTTAAACTCTTCCAACAATTCGGCTATCTCACTCATATATTCCTCACCCGTCTGCTCCACGGCTTGAGTTACTCCTGAAGCCGCTAGTAGGAACAGGTCGCCGCCCCTTGAAGAGATCGCGTTCCATTTCTCTCGCGTCCACTTGTTCTGGGGTCATGCACCTGATTCCTTTGAGGGTAATTGGCATATCCTCTAGCCAAAACTGGCATGACAATTCATTAACATCCAAAAACATAGAGCTTATCGCCTCAAGCCATGGCATACCAAATATCACGTCGAGGTGTGGCATCGGAAGACCATAAAATGCCGTTTGAAATCATTATGCCCTGAACGCACACTGGCACCCCTTTTGTACCACGTATTGCATTGTATTTTATGCCTGTTCCCCACCGTAATGTTGTAAGAGGACTGCCCATGCATCGTGGGAAGTCTCAAATATGCAGTGAGGTCGGTCGAGATAAAGTTACCGGTTTCCCCGCTATCTACCAAGATGGTCACCGACTGTCGACCGATGTTACCCTCAAACTTTAGTGCGCGCAGCCGCGCTTGTCCAATAAACATGGTCAACGACATGAGCTTCTCGTCACTGTGGGTGTTCCTCCTGCTTCTTGCCATTCGGTGTTTGGCTCTTCGTTGTAAACCGGTGGAGTATCGTAATCACCATCGATTACCACATCATCCACTACCAGACTCATAACCTTGGCGTTCGGACATACATGGTTCCACAGTACTTTTCGTTACCGTAAAACACTGCCCGCCTGCCGTCTTTGACTTATCTCCTCATTTATGAGTTGTATCCGCCCCCGTCCAAAAGTGGGCACGGCTGAGTTGGGCCGTGGTCCTTCACTACTCACTGAAGGGATCGTAGGTGTGGGAGGGATTGTCCGAATGTCCCCGCCCTTGCCCGGTTCTGAGATAGTTAGGGCTTGGCGATTAAACCCGTAATTATTGCGGGTCGCCTTTAGTAGCTCCTCTTTCCTCGTGGCTAGTTCGATTGCCTCGGGTAGGCTTTGAGGCTTCCACATTTTGAGTTATGTTGCTAAGTCGGGTTTCAGCCCTGCCATGAGCGTTCCGAGTAGAGCACTCTGTGGCCAGTGAGGTACTCTGCTCATTGTTTCTCAAACTTTCATAGGTAGTCCCGAAATTGCCCGAGTTGTTTAATCCTGCTCATGGATTCATTCGCATCCTCGTGTTGGGCGTGCCAAAAAGACTCAGAATGCCTTTCTTGAACTCGTACCACGACAATTCCTGCCCACCATTAACCTGTTCAAACCATCGCCACCATTGGCGCGCCTCCCCCTCGAGGTAGAACGAGGCAAGTTGCACACAATCTTTCAATCGAGTTCCTTGCCACTCAAAATATTGCTCTGCCCGGTCCACCCAATTGACCGCGTCTTCTCCCCAAAATTTTGGGAATTCAATCTGCGGGCCCCTTGGTCGATGATTTCTCACCGCTTCTATGCGCCTGCTCATCACCGATTCCTACTCCGTGTTCTCGGTGTCTTCCTCCGAGTTCTCCTCTTTCTTGCCGGTGTCGATTCCGGAACCATCCCGGTGGAACGGTCCGGACCTTCCTCCAAACGGGTTATCCTCGCCACTATCCCGGGATCTCGATCGATTACAGTTCCGATTTTGATCTTGTGTTTGATGGCCTTCTTGTCTTCCTCGTTCGTTCATAATTAAATGCGGTGCCCGCGTTCTTGACTTCCTCTCTCCGCGCATCGGAAAAATGCGCTAATTCTTCCTCTCGGCTTTTGAAATGCTGCTATCGCGAGTCCTTAGCGCGACGTCAGCTATCACCTGAGCATTCTCTGCGTTGTCATGCCAATTCGCGCATCTCGTTGCTCAGTTCGTTGATGGAATTTTCAAGAGCTTCGAATCTCTCCTTGTTGGTCACCATGGCTGCGGAAGTGTGATACTCATGAGTTACTCAAGAAACAACAATTGTATGCTAAGAGAAGCAAGTGTGCTTTTGGAGTCAAGAAGGTTGAGTATCTGGGGCACATAATATCTGGGGATGGGGTGAGGACAGATCCTGAAAAAATCAGAAGTATGGTTGATTGGCCCAGGCCTAAAAAAATCAAAAGTCTCAGGGGGTTTATTGGTCTCACAGGCTATTATAGAAGATTTATGAAAGGCTATGGATTATGCACCAAGCCTTTAACTCAACTGTTGAAGAAAGACATCTTCAAATGGAATGATGAAGCTAAAGCAGCTTTTGAAAAGCTAAAGAAGTTAATGACAGAGGCACCAGTTCTAGCAATGCCTGATTTCACTCAACCATTCATACTAGAAACAGATGCTTGTGCAAATGGAATAGGAGCAGTGCTTATGCAGAAAGGGCAACCTATTGCATATTATAGTCAAAGCTTGAGTCCTAGAAACCAAGCTCTATCCACTAATGAGAAGGAATTACTTGCTATTATGACAGCAGTAACCAAATGGAGCCATTATTTAAATGGGAGCCAGTTTGTTATTAAGACTGATCATGCTAACCTCAAGCATCTCAAGGAGCAGAGGTTAAGCCACATTCTACAGCAAAAGTGGCTCATAAAGTTGATGGGGCACAACTACACAATGGAATACAAGAAAGGAAAAGAAAATAAAGCAGCTGATGCTTTATCCAGACAGTTTGAACAAGAAGAGAGTGATCTATTGACTCTACAAATCACAAGTACTAAGATTGAGCCACAATGGATGGAAGAAGTGAGGTCTAGCTACCTATAGGATGAGAAGATTAAACAACTTATGACTCAAATCCTACTCACTCCTAATGCTGATAGTAGATACTCAGTGAGAGATGTAATCTTTAGGTTTAAAGGGAGAGTATGGATTCGTGATTCCAATGAAATTAAGCTTTAAGGTGATGGAGGACATTCCTGACTTCAACAATAGGTGGTCTTTCGGGGATGCAAGCTAGCTATCAAAAAGCTAAGGATTGTTCTGTTTGGGTATGAAGAGAGATCTTGAAGAGTTCATCCGTGCATGTGATGTATGTAAGATGTGTAAGGCCGAGAGTGTCCTATACCCTAGGTTGTTGGGAAATTGGGGGTGCCTTGGGATCTATTCGAGGTGAATTTAAATACATATTTAAATTAATTAATTAATTACTAACATGAATTAATCATAATCCAATTCAACATAATAATTAACAAGCAATTAAACATCATCGTACGTAATTCACGTAAATCCTAAGCATGTCACGAACTCTAGGAATTACGTAAATATTAACTCTCGAGAGACAACCGTTGAGACGATGGATCTACCCAAAGTGCCTTCTCAAATATGTCCCACGTTCACTTAATAATCCGGTGAGAGGATTATCAACGCATCGATTTTAATTTTAAATGAGAAAATAAAATATTTGGCCACCACCTTTGTGGATTTCTAATTTTTCCAACACATGGAATTGCAATTGGGATGAAAAATTCATCCCCTATTTATAGGACTAGGGAGGGGACGAAAATTAGGGCTTTGTTGGTTATTGGGAAATTTGCTTCTTCCTCAAGACACAATCTAGAATATATCCAATATATTCTATTTCCCAAAATATCTCCCAACAAAATTTTCATCCTCCTTGTCCAATATTTTCGAAAACATCATATCAAATAGGAAGAAATAAGATCTTTTCCTTTCTTGAATTTATGGGATAAACTTGTATCTCAAGAATACTTATTCCATAAGATCTTTCCAAGAAAAAATCAAGAAAAAAATATTTTTCTCTCCTACTCATATTTTTCAGAAAATAATTAGGAAAAATAGGCAAAAATATTTTCTTCTCCTTTTCATTATTGGACTTTTAATTTGAAATTTTTGAGGGCCTTTAGGAGAATTAAGATTGGACCTCCAATGGCTATGAAGCTTTAATATTTAGCCAAAATATTATTCAAGCCCATTAATATTAATTTACTCCACTATAAAATTAATATTAAACTATCAATCTTAACCCACATTACGACTTCACAATAATATGGCTCCCGGTCATTATTTCCCGCGTTTAAGATTATCTTAGTCCATTAATTAATTAAGCCAAAGCAGGACTTTATATTAATTAATATCTTTGTCCTTGGAGTAAAGACAACTCAACATTATTATCCATACCGAAAATAAATTTCCACTTGCAAGATTTGGTATGATAAAGATTTTGAGCCCACCAAGGGGACAAATCAAACAAGCCGTACTTGCACGCGATTCTTCGTATTAAATCTTAACAATCGTCATGTAATTAATAATATTTCCCAAGATACAAGGTATCGAATCACATTGATTCTCTTCCCATCATAAGTAAAAGCAATAGTTATTAATTTCATACGATCCTATTTAAGGGACGAAGATTAAGAAATGACGAACCACTGAGGTCTAATTCTTGTATATTGATCATCGAAGAATTTATCCTCCAGAGGTCCTATTCAAAAAAAGATCACAATGCACTAGTGTAATCTCTTGGTTAAGACAAGCCAATCTGAGCCTTACACTCCAACCTTTCATGATGGGTTGTTCATTTCCATCTCGGTTGTGAATTTGTACTTAGTCACGAGGAACTGTTTATTTGATCTTCTCGTGTCCGTATCACCAAATTAACTACAACGTAATAACGTCTTGACTTATCGAACGGGTATGCAGTAAATATATATAACATTCATTTATATTTAATGCAACATGTGATAAATAATTTATTTCAGTAAAATAAATAAGAAATTCAGTTTGGTTATACAAACTAAAAGCATACTTTTCAGTATAACCCCAACAATCTCCCACTTATACTCAAAGTCTGCTTTTAAGTATACTACAACATGTCTCGTGTTCTATGTGACATCTAATGTCACCCCACACACGAACCAAATAATATTTCTCCCACTTATACTCAAAGCATTGACAATGCTCTTGACACCCATTCTTCCACATGTCTCTCGAATGTACTCGAGAGACCCTTTGTGATTGGATCTCGCTAGGTTGTCTTCGCATAATAACGTGCCACCTCTATGTCTCCTCTCTTAACAATATCTCATTATAAGATGGTATTTTCTTTCTATGTGTTTGCTGGCCTTGTGGGCTCTCGGTTCCCCTAGAATTTTCAAATCTTTCGAGCGTTATCACGAAGAACCCGTGATCGTCTTTTGGGCAAATTCAGAACAACGCCCAAGTCCGGGGAAGTTCTTGAGCCAAATAACTTCTTTCCTTTGCTTCAAGCGGCTACATATTTAACCCGATGGTAAAATCGGCGATGCATTTACGCTAACGCTTCTCCATGTCATGGCTCCTCCCCCATGCAAAAACACACTACCCGAGGTTAACTTTACGGAATCTATGTGCGATTGGAAATCGAGTCCGTATAACCGATGGGGATTAGGCGTTCGATTGATAAACCAACATTACATCGCGTGTCCTCTTGAGACTTGTAATGTTCTTAACTGCAGTTCAATGCTCTTTCCCAGGGTTACTTTGATATCTTGCCACCATTCCTACGGCAAAGCAGATATCCGATCTCGTGCACAGCATCGCATACATGAGGCTTCCCACAACCGAAGCATAAGGAATGCCCTTCATGTTATCTATTTCCTTTTGTGTCTTGGGACACATTTCCTTAGATAGATGGATTCCGTGTCTGAAAGGCACAAAACCTTTCTTGGAATCTTGCATGCTGAATCACTTCAAAACGGTGTCTACGTATGAAGCTTGCGAAAGCCCGACCATCATTTTCTTGCGATCTCGAGTGATCTTGATCCCTAGGATATGACCGGCTTCTCCCAAGTCCTTCATATCAAACTATTTTGACAGCCATGCCCTTACGTCTGATAACATATTTACATCGTTCCCGGCGAGCGTAATGTCGCTTCTACGATAGTACCAAGAATACCAAGACGATTTAATTCACGCTTTTTATACATTAACTCGAAATTGTTCTGATCAAAACCGCAGGATTTTATAACTTGATCAAAACACTATTCCAAGCACATGATGCTTGCTTCAGCCCATTAATGAGCTTCTTTAGCTTGCAAACCAGATGCTCTTGGCCTTTTTCAATGAAGCCTTCGGGTTGTTGCATATAGATCTCTTCGTCAAGACTTCCATTGAGAAAAGCCGTCTTAACATCCATTTGCCAGATCTCAAAGTCTAGGTGCGCAGCAATCGACAAGAGAATACGGATGGACTTGAGCATGGCTATGGGCGAAAAGGTTTCCTCATAGTCGATCCCTTCTTTCCGAGAGTCTTGCTTTAAAGTTTCAACTGTTCCGTCCGGGTCCCCTTTTTCTCTTGTATACCCACTTGCATCTAATAGGTTTTACCCCATTAAGTTGTTCGACTAGCTCCCACACTTTATTGTGATCCATTGAACCCATTTCGGCTTCCATTGCTATTTGCCAAGATGTCGCATCCTTGTCCTGGATCGCCTCGTTGTAGGACCATGGATCTGATTCTTCTCCTGAGATTAAGTCCGAGGACTTTCCTATCCCTAAGAATAAATCGGGTTGTCTGACAACCCTCCCACTACGACGAGGTTTCGGTTGTGTAGGTGTGACGCGTGGTATGTCGTCTTGTACGGTTAGCAATGGAGTTGGCCCTTAAGTTCTTCAAGGCCATCTCACTTCTAGGCTTTTTTATCGTTCATATAGTCTTCTTCTAAAAATCTAAAGTGCGTCTTGATTCGACCTTTTGATCTTCAAGACCATAGAACATGCATCCCTTCGTTTCTTCGGTACTCTTTTATAAACAACCTTAATTAGAATAAGGCCCAATTTGCCGACTTCCTTATCCAACACGTATCTGGGACGTTTTGATCCTCATGTGTTCTAAAAGTCGGCTTTGCCCGGCTCCACAATTCCCTAGGGGTTTTAGGAATCAATTTGGATGGCACTAAGTTCGAATATAAGTTTTGTTTTGCAGGGGCATAACCCCAAAAATGATTTTTATAAATCAAGATAACTCATCATTGACCTTACCATTTCTAGAAAGCGTTCGTTTCTTCGATTCGCAACCCCATTTTGTTGAGGGGTACCGGTTCACAGCGGGATAGAATCCTTTATCCGCACAGTAGTTCAAGAATTCATCCGAGGTATTCGCCTCCACGATCGATAATAGAAACTTGATACTTTTTTCCTTATGATTCTCGCTTGAGCCTTAAATTCTTTGAATTTATCAAAAGTCTCAGATTTATGCTTCATTAGGAAAACGTGCCTATAAGCGTGGTAATCATCGAAATACCTATAGCCACCTCTTGCTTTGATTTGCATTGGACCTCGTACATCGGTGTGAACAATCTCCAACACTTCTTTAGTTTCTCTAAGCCTTCGCCCCAATGCCCTCTTGGTCATCTTACCCTCCAAACATGATTCAGCAAGTTGGAAATGGTTCAATCGGGAGGACTCAATGAACCATCTTGAACCAACCTTTGGATCCTTTTTGGATTAATATGACCTAATCTTAGGTGCCAAAAAGTGTCTCGCTCACATTAGTCGAATGTTTCCTTTAATTACTCGAAATAGTAGATGTGTTATAGGATGCATTTTGTGAGTGATGTGAATCATTAATAATATAGAGATTGTCCCGTAAAGTTCCATGACAGATAACCACATCGTTACGCAAAACAGTAACGAACAGAATATCCATCAGCAAATAGTTTGGAAAATAAGGTTTTTTCGAAAAACAGGAACATAAAGACCATCTCTTAAAAATTAAACTTCGTCATCAAAAGACAAGTGCACGTCTCCCATCGCCTACCATTTGCCACTCGTGAAGCATCGCCTAGCGTGATGAGGATCTCACTTCCACTAAGTTGTCGGGTCCGCTTGAACCCGTGAAGTAAATATGTTTAGTGGACCCCGTATCCATTACCCACGAATGGGTAGCACACTCTGCTAAACAATTTTCAACAACTAGTGGCGAGAATTACCTTTCTTTCCGCCCTTTTGGGGTTTTGAGCAGTGATCTCAATGTCCTTTTGCGGTTAAAAACACTTCCTCTTTGGATTTTTCATAACACCACCAGCATTCCTCATCTTTGTTGGGGTTATATCCCAACAATCTTACCATTTCCCTTGGCAACAGTTGAGTTTGATTGCTTATGGCTTTTGGTCCTCTTATTCTTCTTGCCTTCCTGGCCTAGAAGATGAGAGCGGACCACTTGCTCTTCAAGCAGGTTTGGTGCTCTATCAACATCTTCAGCCGAGACCAAAGCAACAACAAATCCGCCCCAATGAGCTAAAAATGCTCAAAAACTTTTGGGCGAGATA